>JAXIVJ010016031.1:7500-29997 GCA_036785665.1 Chirona hameri
CATTTATTATAAAACTATTAGAATTATTACAATTTTGGAACTTTTGTGTTTGTTTCATACAGTACAGGACAAAATGCAAATGTTTTCTTCTCCAATTTCTTTGTTTCAGACCAAAATTTTAAAGATTACTAGTTAACTGAAATTGATAGGTAAACACTGACTGGTCATAACATTTTTTTGTATGGGCAGAAACACAATTGTGAAGCCGTTACATGTTAAATCATCGCCATAAGTGGCCAATTAAGAATGCATCTGAAAAACACGTTCCCCATACATAATTTGCACATGCCAGCCGGAGTCGGCAAAATTTAACTTACTCCGACTCCGGCAAAAATTATCGACTCCAATAGACTCAGATTACGACTCCGAGTCTCCAAGACTGCTTCCGACCGACCAATGGCTCTCTTAGCCCGTTTAAGGGCTCTCCAGAATGACCGAGAGCTTTCTTAGACTTGCACAGGGCCCTCTTAGGTCTGACAATGGCCCTCTTAGACAAGCGTAAGGCCCTCTCAGATCAGACAGTGGTGATCTCTGGTCGACCGATGATCCTCTCAAAGAAGCGGAGGGTCCTATCTTAGGGACTTAGGGCTCTCTTAGGCCGGACAAGCGCCCCCTCCCCACTTGGAAGATTAAGGGTCCTTTTAAGCTGGTTGACAGACCTTTCAGACAGGCATAGGGTCCTCTCAGGCATGACAAAGGTCATTTCAGAACGACAAGGAGCCTGCGGCTCTAAGGCCTAGAAAATACTTTATCAAACCAACTGAGGCCCCTCTCAGACCGCCGGGTTCTTCCCGGCCTAGACAATGGCCCTCTAAGACCAGCATGGGGCCCGATCAGGCCTGGCACGAGCCACTGGAGCCGACCGATGCCCCCCTCAGGCCGACTGAGTTCTCATTCAGGCCAACCAAGAGCCCCCTCAACCCGACCAAGGGCCCCTCAAGTCTACTGAGAGTCCCCTAAGGCCGACAGAAGAGCCCCACAGGCACACTAGGGACCCCTTTAGGCGGACCGAGGGCCAATCAGGCCGACTAAGGGCCCCTAGGGCCAACCGAAGGCCTCCTCAAGCTGACCGAAAGCCCCTCAGGCCGTAAAACACCTTCTGAAACGGACCGAAGGCACCTTGGCCGAAAAAGGGCCTGTTCAAGTCGACTAAGACGACCGAGGGCCCTTTAAGCCGACCGAGAGCCGCCTGAGGCCGTCAGAATACCCCCTCAGGCAGACCGATGGCCCCTTCAGGCCGTCTGAGAGCCCATCAGGCCGACAAAGGAACCCTGAGACCGAAAAAAAACTTCAACCTGGCTGAGGTCCCCTCAGACCGAACGAGAGCCACTCAGGCCGACCGAGGATTCCTCAGGCCAACTGAAGGCCCCTCCGCACGCCGACCGAGGTCCCCTCAGGCATACCGAGGGCCAATCAGGCTAAGCGAGAGCCACTCAGGACAACCGAGGGTCCCCTTAGGCCCACTCAGGGCCCCTTACGCCGACGGAGGTCCCCCTCAGGAATACCGAGGGCCACTCAGGTATACCAAGGGCCCACTCAGGCATACCGAGGGCCACTCAGGCTTAGCAAAAGCCATTCAGGCCAACCGAGGATCCCTTAAGCCCACTCAGGGCCCCGTCACCCCGACCGAGGTCCCCTCAGGTATACCGAGGGCCACTCAGGCCGACTGAGGTCCCCTCAAGCCGTGAAAGGGTCCCTCAGGCCGACAAAGAGCCCCTTAGACCGAATAAAAGCTCCTCAGACCGACCAAGGGCCCCCTCAAGCCGGCTGAGGTTCCCTCAAGCCGATGGAGGGCCTCTCAGGCCAACCGAGCTCCCACCCAGGCCGACCGAGGACCCCTCCAGGCCGACAGAGGCCCCGCAGGCCGAAGCAGAGCTCGTCAGTCCTGGACACTGGACACACCTCAGGCCGACCAAGGGCCACTCAAGCCGGCCGAGGTTCCTTCAAGCCGACCGAGGGCTAGTCGACCGAGGGTCATCAGGCCGACCAGGCCGACTGAGCCCCCTCAGGCCGGCAGGGGAACCCTCAGGCCAAACAATGGCTCCTTAGGCCGACTGGAACCCCCTTGAGTGGACGAAGGACTCCTTCAAGTTGACGGAGTGCCCCCTCAGATCGACCGAGCTCTCCTCCCGGCCCAACGAGGCTCGCTCATGCTGACCGAGGGCTCGTTTGGTCAACCAAGGACCCCGCAGGCCGACCTCGGTTAGCCTCCTGGAAGAGCCATGGACCCCTAGGCCCCCTGGCCACGATGACTCCAGACCCGATGCCCTTTGATGGCACGATCCCCTCGATGTTCCTCCGGATCAAACTATTATTTCAGCACGGATGTTGGATATTTAGGATATTGAAATACCAGGGAGCCAAAAAGGCTGCATAAGCTATCAGCCTTATTTCAGGCAAACAATAAATTTACAACAAATTCCATTGAATACCATTTAAATGGACTATCCCACCTTAACATTATATTTGAGTTGAGATAGGCATTTTGATGGCTTAGCATTGAAATTAAGTATGGCAAAAGTTAAAACAACCACAATGATCTAATCAAAAAGATATTCGAGTTTGATTTTGACATCTGTAAAATATAAGGCACATGTGTATTTGAATAGGGACTCTAAACCGACAGCGTCGTCTCTTTACCCAACTGGTAATGATAGTCGACTTGTTTTAAGGTCAGCCTTGGAATATTTTCGTCTCTCATTTCTCGATCCCCGGGTGGTTCGCAATCTAAGCCAATCTAGACACCGGGTGGTTCGCTTTTTCTGCGCAATAGATGTCGACAAACAATTGTGCCATACATTTGGCAGCACAAAGGATTTCCCTGTTATTAAACAAAAAAATATGACGTCACCAACCCAACTTTTCGCTTAACACTAAAAGTTGAATATCTTCCAAGATAAGCATTTTTTCGGAAAAAAGTTCACGAACATGTTCAACTGACCTCGCCTGACATGTGGATATACAATTAAGTGTGATTCGACAACTTTCACAAAGGTGGGACAGTCCCTTTAAATAGAGCACTCCGATCGCTAATTCGTCATGCTCCACCTCCGCTATTCGCTAATCGGAACGCTTGAACCTTGTATCTACGGACTTGTTAGCAGAAGAGAATTCATGCTACCAACTTACCCATTATATCATAATCGAAAAGCAGTCGCAGATGGAGTCGCAATGCTCGTATACTTATAAGATGGAGCACTCCTAAAATGGAATCACATCTTGATATGATAAAATACGCAAAATTCAAAACAAAACAATCTATACGGGTAGTCCTTGAAATTTTAGAGGGGGCACAAATTTTGTAAAACATTGGGGGGCCCGAAACACCATTGACGGGGGTTCAGCTCAGCATGGGGGGGGGGGCTCGGGCCCTCCCAAAGAGATATAAAGTTTCGCCCCTGGTGTAAGGCAATGTGTCGTTACAATACAAAATGCAAGCCGACATCTTTCCTTTTTCGATATCCTAAAAGATCGAAAACCTAAAAAAATAAAGTGACCCAAATACGGGAAGAAATTCGAAATTGGGGGTAGGTAAGGTCCGCTAAAAAAGTTTTCCCCCCAAAAAAAAACAGACCGGCTGGATCCGCCCTTGCCCACACCCACCACACCCACACCCATCACACCCACACCCACCATCCCACACCCACCACATCCACACCCACCTCACCCACACCCACCACACCCACACCCACCACACCCACACCCACCACACCCACACCCACCACACCCACACCCACCACACCCACACCCACCACACCCACCACACCCACAACCACACCCACCACACCCACACCCACCACACCCACACCCACCACACCCACACCCACCACACCCACACCCACCACACCCACACCCACCACACCCACACCCACCACACCCACCACACCCACACCCACCACACCCACCACACCCACACCCACCACACCCACACCCACCACACCCACACCCACCACACCCACCACACCCACACCCACCACACCCACACCCACCACACCCACACCCACCACACCCACACCCACCACACCCACACCCACACACCCACACCCACCACACCCACACCCACCACACCCACACCCACCACACCCACACCCACCACACCCACACCCACCACACCCACACCCACCACACCCACACCCACCACACACACACCCACCACACCCACACCCACCACACCCACACCCACCACACCCACCACACCCCACACCCACCACACCCACACCCACCACACCCACACCCACCACACCCACACCCACCACACCCACACCCACCACACCCACACCCACCACACCCACACCACCACACCCACACCCACCACACCCCACCCACCCACACCCACCACACCCACACCCACCACACCCACACCCACCACACCCACACCCACCACACCCACACCCACCACACCCACCACCCACACCCACCACACCCACACCCACCACACCCACACCCACCACACCCACACCCACCACACCCACACCCACCACACCCACACCCACCACACCCACACCACACCCACCACACCCACACCCACCACACCACACCCACCACACCCACACCACCACACCACACCCACCACACCCACACCCACCACACCCACACCCACCACACCCACACCCACCACACCCACACCCACCACACCACACCCACACACCTACACCCACACCCACCACACCCACCACACCCACACCCACACCCACCACACCCACACCCACCACACCCACACCCACCACACCCACACCCACCACACCCACACCACCACACCCACCCCCACCACACCCACACCCACCACACCCACACCCACCACACCCACACCCACCACACCCACACCCACCACACCCACACCCACCACACCCACACCCACCACACCCACACCCACCACACCCACACCCACCACACCCACACCCACACCCACCACACCCACACCCACCACACCCACACCCACCACACCCACACCCACCACACCCACACCCACCACACCCACCACACCCACACCCACCACACTCACCACACCCACCACACCCACACCCCACACCCCACACCCACACCCACCACACCCACACCCACCACACCCACACCCACCACACCCACACCCACCACCCCCACACCCACCACACCCACCACACCCACACCCACCACACCCACCACACCCACACCCACACCCACCACACCCACACCCACCACACCCACCACACCCACACCCACCACACCCACACCCACCACACCCACACCCACCACACCCACACCCACCACACCCACACCCACCACACCCACACCCACCACACACACACCCACCACACCCACACCCACCACACCCACACCCACCACACCCACACCCACCACACCCACACCCACCACACCCACAATACCCACACCCACACACACCACACCCACACCCTCCACACCCACCACACCCACACCCACACACCCACACCCACCACACCCACACCCACCACACCCATCACACCCACACCCACCACACCCACACCCACCACACCCACACCCACCACACCCACCACACCACCCCACCACACACCCACACCCACCACACCCACACCACACACCCACACCCACCACACCCACCACACCACACCACACCCACCACACCCACCACACCCACCACACCACACCCACCACACCCACACCCACCACACCCACACCCACCACACCCACACCCACCACACCCACACCCACCACACCCACACCCACCACACCCACACCCACCACACCCACACCCACCACACCCACACCCACCACACCCACACCCACCACACCCACCACACCCACCACACCCACACCCACCACCATCATCATCATCATCATCATCATCACGTTTATTGGTTATACTTGCGCAGTTACAGCAATACACTTGGAGACATGGTGCAGAAGCACTCAATGCGCTTAAATCAGCGCACCACGTCTGGGAAAGGGGCATGACAAAGGATTGATTTCTCCAGCCGCCGCCGCAGCGCGAGACACCCAGCACTCCGCAACGTGAAACGAGTGCTGCTAGACGCCGCTCAACTCGCCTCGGACACCAGTCACATTATCTTAGAGTTAATATATGTGGGCAAATCTACCAGAGTTAAGTAGGAATTCTTGGAACACGTGGGCCACCGCCCGACCGTCAACGCCGCAGAGATTTGTGTCGTGCATTAGGATTTGAAGCTGTTCGGATTGTGATTGGGTGGTAAATAAGGGCCCTGTGATTTGTGTTATGTTGTTAATGAATTCCGTTCGTTGTTTCTTGTACTTGGGACAGGAAAGGACGAAGTGACGAGGGTTCTCAGTTTTATACCCACAATCACATGCAGGGCTTGGACATTTTTTAACTTTGTATAAATGTGAGTTCAAATGCGTCATGTCTGTGCGAAAACGAGTGTGTAATATGTTCCCCTCCGTTGATCCCGCGGTATAGTAATATGGAGGGACAGGTAATCCTAGCTGCTCACGAAGTTCTTTTTTGTATGTTTTGTGTCCTAGTTGACGTATGGTTTCCGGTAACTGGTTCCACTGTTTACTGGTTGTTTGAAAGAATGAACGATTATAGCATGTTGTACGGTGAGGGGATCTACTGTGAGAGTTTGCGTTCCTAAGAGTGATGATTGTGTCCTGTGCTCGTGTGTTCGGCATAATGGACATGACATAGTGTGGTGTGTGTTGTTTGCAGTCATTAAGCTTATGGTACAATATGAGCCTGTGCATACGTCGTCTTGTAGTCAGTGCCTCCCAGCCTAATTCCGATCGTAATTTCTCAGTGGGTGTTCGAAAGAGTGTCCCTGTCACCAGTCTCGCGGCTCGATTTTGTAACGTCTCTAGTCTAGTGGAGTCCTTTATGGTAATGTGTCCGTCATACACAACGTCACAATAGTCGAAATGTGGTCTGACGTAAATTCTATAAATTTGGTCGAGAATGGGCCGTGGTATGTACCGTGCTATGGGGTATAATGGGCCTAGTGTTCTGTTTATTTTTTGGCATATTTTGTTTACGTGTTCATGAAATCGGAGGTCTTTCGAAAGTGTTACTCCAAGATGAGTATGACTTTCTCCAATTGGTATAGGATCTCCCCCAAATGTTAATGCTGGTATTTGTTGCGTACGTTTATGAGAAAATGTTTGTTGGATTGTTTTAGTAGCGTTAAAGGTTATCACACATTCCCGACCATAGTCCTGAATCACGTCCAAGTCATCCTGAAGTGAGAGCTGTGTCGCTTGTACGTCTTTAGTCGTGTGAGAAGAGTAGAGAGAGGTATCGTCGGCGAAAAAGAGGATGTCATTTTGTGTTTGATTTGATAGAGCGTTAAGGTAAATGAGAGCTAGCAAATGTCCCAATACCGATCCCTGAGGGCAGCCTGCGTTCACAGTCCTGAAAGGTGAAGACGTGTTGCGTATGATTACTCGTTGTCTTCTGTTTTGTTGGTATGATGTAATCCAGTCTAGAAGGGATCATGTTATGCCAAATTCGTATCTACATTTGTGTATTAGTCCTTTGTGCCAGATTTTGTCGAAGTATTTGGAAATGTCTAAGTAAATTGCAGTAAAGTCGCGTCCTTCATCAAGCGATTTATAAAGGTTGTGCGTCAGATAAAGAAGCTGGTGTTGTGTACTGTGATTCTTCCGGTACCCACTTTGTTTTTCTGTTAAGAGAGCGTTTTCTGTGAAATGTGAATACATTTGCTTGTAAACTATTTTTTAAAATACTTTAGATAGAGGTGAGAGAAGACTTATGGGGCGGTAGGAACTGCGGTCAGAAGGTGAGCCTTTGTTTTTAAATATAGGTCGAACATTCGCCTCTTTGAAGGCTCTAGGATAGATACCGTTCGTTAATGATTTATTAAACAGTTTGGAGAGTGGCTTAGCGATAAGAAGAGCAGTCATTTTCAGGAACTTTATTGGGATTGCGTCTGGCCCAGTTGATTTATTCTGATCAAGAGAGTTAAGAAAATGGAGGACTTCTTGTTCTGATGTCGTAATATTTGTTAAAGTGGGTACCGGTTGTGCGTCTGGATTTGACGGAGGTGTCTGTTCGTCTGGAACGTTGAGAGTAGATTGTGTTGCAAAGTGGTCGTTGAGAAGTATAGCTTTGCTCAATTCGTCTGTAATTATATCTCCGTTTGGTGTTTCTAGTGGCGGAATGGTGTCATCTCTAGAGCGGCCAGGTATGTTGCGCAATGTTTGGTGATATTTGTGAGGGTCTCGTTTTTGTGTTAGCAGTGTGTTGACTTGTCTCCTTACGTGCTGGCTTTTTAGACGTCTATTTATTGTAGTTACGTTATTTCTTTGGAATCTCCACCTATTCCAATCGTCATCAGTGTTAGTTCGTTTAGCAATTTTAAACAATCCGTCTCTTTTTCTTATATTACGTTTTAACTCTACATTTATCCAAGGTTTTTGGTCTTGCTTGAACTCTATATGTTTGATGGGAATTGAAACTCGGGCAGCGTCATGGAGGGCAGAGATAAATAGGTCTGTTGCTGCGTGGATTTCATGTCCTAATAAACTGTCCCAATCGGTATTTATCAATGTGTCAGTGAGTAGTGGTACATTTGTTTTTGAGTAATCCCAAATGTGCTTTGTGATTTGTTCTGTTTCTTTTGGTAGTGCTGGAACCTGCATTGATACGTAGACGGGAAAGTGGTCTAGTTGTGCGAAAGGTGACAAAGTGCCACTGCCGATAGTAATGTTATCATTGCTGGTAAAAAATAAGGTCCCGCAGATTTTCTAAGTTGTCTGAAATTCGAGTTGGCTCTTTAATCAATTGTTTCAGGCCTAATGCGTCTGTCATGTCCTTGATTTTGTGATCGAATGCTGATATACCGTTGTGCTTATAAGTGTCTTGATGCAAATAAATATTGCCGGTATTAAAGTCCCCGAGTAAGAGTATAGCCGTGGGGGAGTGCTTGTCAGCCTGACATACTGATTCTGCCAAGTTATCTGTGAATAACTGGTGATCGCCAGATGATAACTTTGGGGGAAGGTAGGAACAGCATATGATTAAGGTAAATGTATGAAGCTTTATTTTTGCCCAGACCCGCTCGTGCCCACTTAACTCTAGTTCCATTAGGCGTTGTACGGGTAAAGATGCGTGAACGTAAATTGCCACCCCTCCTCCGTTTCTGTTTCTGTGTCTTGTCAGTGGTGAATGGAAACCTTTTATTTTGTACAGAGTGTCGTCAACTGACTCACCTAACTTGGTTTCAGTGAGAGCGATAATTTTTATCCCGTTGATGTCAATGCAATGTTGTAGCTCATCTAATTTGTTGGGTGCGGTGATACTGTTTATGTTTATGTGGGCAATGTTTAGGTTTTGTGGCATTTGGTTCGGTACGGTGATAGGATGGTATGGCTGAGGATGGGCGGATGGCACGGCACTCCTCCCTGGCGGCGGCGGCGGTCGGTCGGCGGTCCGCGGTGTGGTTGCCGAGATGCACGGGGTGTCCGGTGTCACCAGCGAGTCGGCGGCTACTGCAACAGTAAGAGTCGTAGCGAGTGCCAAGTGGCGGCGGCGGCGGCGGCGAGCAACAAAACAATACGACGCGAAAAGGAACCAAAATAAATTATTAAATCAAGAGAACTAAAAAGAGAACTAAAGAGAACTGATAAATTCAATTAAATAAGAGAACAATTAAATCATATTACATAACGTAGGTAACCAATGGGAGGATTTACCAGGCCTCAAAGCAGTAATTATACAGGACCCTGGCACCAATCTCGGGAGGTATCTAAACTATTGTATAACGACCACTACATCAGCCAATGATTAAACACAAGTTATAAGAGGACGAGGTTATTTGTAGATAAGTTAATGCATAGCAAAACAGTTGTGAAGCATCCGATCTGCATGTGACAATGATAAATGTTCGCAGCAAAGACGGAGAGCCGAGCAATAGTACAAAACTAATGCAATGGCAGACACACAATCAATGAGACGAGATGACTGCAAAGCAACAATACTGCACTCAACAACTCCGACAATCGAACCCACCCACGCACCCTCCAAACCAAACACAAGACACACCAAGACACGGACCATGATTGCGTGATACGCTCTGTGACAGTTACTCCCTGTTGCTCCGGTGGGACTCAGCACGCCCGAAGGAGTCGTCAGTCGATGGGTTGACAGGGCTGACAGGCGAGTAGATCACTCTACACAGCGCACAGCAATAGACGCAGTCCCCGGCAGTCCAGAAGACGTCACCGCGGCGCTCGTCAGCGCCTCGCAGTCCCCAGCAGTCCAGAAGGCGGTACCGCAGCACTCGTAAGCGCCGCGATCCGACACACGCGGCGGCGACTGGCACTCTCGGACGACCGGCGGCGGCCGGTCAGCCGAGCGGCCCCGGGCGGCCGCTAACCTTGACCTGTCACTCGGCTGAGGTCCGCGCAGCGGCGGCGCCAGGTGCAGCCCGATGGGCGGCGGCCGGCAGGACCGGACCGCGGTGGCCGGCCACATGCCTCGAGGGGTGGGACCACCTCAGGTCTTGCCGCCGGCCTTGCGCCTTGTGACTCTACGGAAGCCGTCGGAGTCGGTGTCCGCCGCTGTCGACGACGCAGCCACGGCTCCAGATGCCGGAGAGTCCAGAAGCTTCACAATGTCTCTATCAGATCGGATGAGCACAGTCGGTCCGCCTTCCCGAACTCGCACCTTTAGTTTGCCAACGTCAGACCATGCAGCGAAGATTTTTCGCTCCCTTTTCAGCTGACGGGCCTTGAAGAGCGTTAGCTGATTTTCGCGCGTCAGGTTGTCTGCAATGAATGCGCTTTGCGCTGTCGCCGCCGTCACACTGGAGCCTGGAAACGCCTTTGGAGTGCGTAGCTTTTTCCTGGCGTCGTACAGCTCTTGGCGCTTGGCGAAGTTCGTGAGGCGTGCGATGATCGTACGATGCTGGCCTTGTCTCTTCATACCGATGCGGTGGGTCTTGTCGATGTCCTCGGGCTTAATGGTGACACCCACCATCTTGGCGACATCAGTCACCAGCTGGTCAGTCGACTCGCTGCTGGTCTCAGGGATCCCACTCACGTTCAGACACAACCTCCGAGAATACTGCTCGATCTCGTTCAGCTTCGTCTTAGTTTCCGTCAGTTCCTCTCTCAGCTCTTTAATCTCCGTATCCTTCACTGCGACGGCCTTGGCCACAGCCATCTTGACGGCAGCTTCTACGTGCCTGTTCACGATAGAAAGAACGGCCTCGTCCTCCATCACAGCTGCGAACCGTCTCTTGAATGTTTCCGTATCCTGCTCCCCGTCCACGTCGACCATCGTCACTCGCCGCCACCACCACCGGTCACACTACTGGTCGCCGCCCAATATCCGCTCAGGCAAACACACGGCCGCGCGATCGCAACACACGGGTCGGCTGCGGCTCGGCGGGAGCGGACGCTCGGTGACCCTCACCCGGCGGCGGTCAGAGGTCAACTGGCCCACACCACACCCACACCCACCACCCCACCACACCCACACCCACCACACCCACACCCACCACACCCACACCCCACCCACACCCCACACCCACACCCACCACACCCACCCCACCACACCCACCACACCCACCACACCCACCACACCCACCACACCCCACCACACCCCACACCCACCACCCACCACACCCACCCCACCACACCCACACCCACCACACCCACACCCACCACACCCACCACCCACCACCACCACACCCACACCCACCACACCCACACCCACCACACCCACACCCACCACACCCACCACACCCACACCCACCACACCCACACCCACCACACCCACACCCACCACACCCACACCCACCACCCCCACCACACCCACACCCACCACACCCACACCCACCACACCCACACCCACCACACCCACACCACACCCCACCACCCACCACACCCACACCACCACCCCACACCCACCACACCCACACCCACCACACCCCACCACACCCACCCACCCACACCCACCACACCCACACCCACCACACCCACACCCACACCCACACCCACACCACCACACCCACCACACCCACCACACCACACCCACCACACCACCACACCACACCCACACCCACCACACCCACCACACCCACACCCACCACACCCACACCCACCACACCCACACCCACACCCACCACACCACACCACACCACCACACCCACCACAACCCACACCCACCACACCCACCACCCACCACACCCACACCCACACCCACCACACCCACACCACACCCACACCCACCACACCCACACCCACCACACCCACACCCACCACACCCACCACACCACACCCACCACACCACACCCACCACACCCACCACACCCACACCCACCACACCCACACCCACCACACCCACACCCACCACACCCACCACACCCACCCACCACACCCACACCCACCACACCCACACCCACCACACCCACACCCACCACACCCACACCCACCACACCCACCACACCCACACCCACCACACCCACACCCACCACACCCACACCCACCACACCCACACCCACCACACCCACACCCACCACACCCACCACACCCACACCCACCACCCACCACACCCACCACACCCACCACACCCACACCCACCACCCCACACCCACACCACACCACACCCCACACCCACACCCACCACACCCACCACACCCACACCCACCACACCCACACCCACCACACCCACACCCACACACCACACCCACACCCACCACCCACACCCACCACACCCACACCCACCACACCCACCACACCCACCACACCCACCACACCCACACCCACCACACCCACACCCACCACACCCACCACACCCACACCCACCACACCCACACCCACCACACCCACACCCACCACACCCACACCCACCACACCCACACCCACCACACCCACACCCACCACACCCACACCCACCACACCCACACCACCACACCCACACCCACCACACCCACACCCACCACACCCACCACACCCACACCCACCACACCCACACCCACCACACCCACCACACCCACACCCACCACACCCACACCCACCACACCCACACCCACCACACCCACCACACCCACACCCACCACACCCACACCCACCACACCCACACCCACCACACCCACACCCACCACACCCACACCCACCACACCCACACCCACCACACCCACACCCACCACACCCACACCCACCACACCCACACCCACCACACCCACACCCACCACACCCACACCCACCACACCCACACCCACCACACCCACACCCACCACACCCACCACACCGACCACACCCACACCCACCACACCCACACCCACCACACCCACACCCACCACACCCACACCCACCACACCCACACCCACCACACCCACACCCACCACACCCACACCCACCACACCCACACCCACCACACCCACACCCACCACACCCACCACACCCACACCCACACCCACCACACCCACCACACCCATCACACCCACCACACCCACACCCACCACACCCACACCCACCACACCCACACCCACCACACCCACACCCACCACACCCACCACACCCACACCCACACCCACCACACCCACCACACCCACCACACCCACCACACCACACCCACACCCACCACACCCACACCCACCACACCACACCCACCACACCCACACCCACCACACCCACACCCACCACACCCACACCCACCACACCCACACCCACCACACCCACACCCACCACACCCACACCCACCACACCCACACCCACCACACCCACACCCACCACACCCACACCCACCACACCCACACCCACCACACCCACACCCACACCCACCACACCCACACCCACCACGCCCACACCCACCACACCCACACCCACTACACCCACACCCACCACACCCACCACACCCACACCCACCACACCCACACCCACCACACCCACACCCACCACACTCACACCCACCACACCCACACCCACCACACCCACACCCACCACACCCACACCCACCACACCCACACCCACCACACCCACACCCACCACACCCACACCCACCACACCCACACCCACCACACCCACACCCACCACACCCACACCCACCACACCCACACCCACCACACCCACACCCACCACACCCACACCCACCACACCCACACCCACCACACCACACCCACCACACCCACACCCACCACACCCACCACACCCACACCCACCACACCCACACCCACCACACCCACACCCACCACACCCACACCCAGCACACCCACACCTACCAAACCCACACCCACCACACCCACATCCACCACACCCACACCCACCACACACACACCCACCACACCCACACCCACCACAACCACACCCACCACACCCACACCCACCACACTCACACCCACCACACCCACACCCACCACACCCACACCCACCACACCCACACCCACCACACCCACCACACCCACACCCACCACACCCACACCCACCACACCCACACCCACCACACCCACACCCACCACACCCACACCCACCACACCCACACCCACCACACCCACACCCACCACACCCACACCCACCACACCCACACCCACCACACCCACACCCACCACACCCACACCCACCACACCCACACCCACCACACCCACAGCCACCACACCTACACCCACGTCCATACCTACACACCACTAGCTGGCTATATAGATTAGCTGGCTATATAGATTAGCTGGCTATGTAATTGCAGGCCATATAAATGGCAGGCCATATACATTACACCCATCTAGTTAAGATTATAGAAACAGACAACAGGTGAGGCAAGCGACATCAGCAGGAATGTCCATAGGCGTAGTGTTGAAGAAAGTCGACAATAGGCTAGTGTTGAAGAAAGTCGACGCTACTCATTTTATGATATAGGATGTTATTAAAGCTGGAAATGTGCATTTTCTCGTTTTTCCGCATTTTGCTCGAGACGATCCCTTTCACATCCTTGCCAGCTGCCACTGGTTCATCATACATCTCGTTTGTGCGATTTACCGATTAACGCCCACCGTCACCAAACATATGGAAAGAGTGAAAAAGGAACCTCAAACGCATTCAAATTCAGCAATTTTTACCACATCCAGCCGGTACAGTGAGACCAGTTGTGGTACGAAGAGTTGCATGTCAAATGCGTCGTTGATTATTGTACACAAATACATTCATATATACTTTCGCTGAAGATAACTTTTTAGCTCTGGTTGTATTTCGTATATTCATAAAGATATTCCTAGGTTATATGTCCAGTGAGATATTCAGTTTTGTTACAGTGCTGACGTTCTAATGATCATCGTTGTCATCTTCAAGCATCTGAATCACATACGACTCTTGGTGACGACGTGGCAGTAAGTGACATCCAGATCGCGAAGAGGTTCATATTCGTGATGGTAGCGTAGCTCCGTGTATGTGTTACAAGTCCGTCGTATTTTGATAATTTAGTGACTAAGCGCTTTAACTTATCGTACAAACGTTAATGGAGCGTAATAGCCGAGTGGTTAACCCGCGACGTGCCGGTGCTCGGCGCCAACTTCGCCGTGCCGGGGTGGGGGTGGGGTGGGGGGGGGGGGGGGGGGGTAGCCCCTCCCCCTCCAACTCGAAAACTAAAAGTGCGAGAAAGACGCACAAAATCGCGTTCGAAAACTCTTGACATGCACATTCGAAAGTACTCAGATATGTTTCCTAAAGCCAATATTGAGGTCACCAGAGGTCATCAAAGGCCACATTTTCCAGTTTTAGGACTCCGCTCCAGAAACCCCCAGATATCACAAGAACTATGATAGCTAAGAACAAACGGAAAACAGCAATGGAAAGCTATAGAAACATGCAATCGACAAGATGTCCTCAGATTTTAGCTCAGGTCAGGTAAATTGTTTAGGCTCCAGAGCTCATCAAATGTCAATAAGGCTATTTTTCCAAACAGTTTTTCACGATTTCCGTGATTCTCTGCAGTATGAGAACATGTTATACCCTTGTAACTCGAAATCCTGTAGCCTATCCCTATTATACCCCTCACTAACTCATGTCTCGGTTACACAAATTATATCAGGCTTTTCAAGGGCAACATAACACTCAAACTCATCAAATTTAGACCTAATACTTTGGGCATTCAGCAACACACATGTGATCTTATACTTTGGGCTGACTCTACTAATTCTGAGGGAATTATGATCTACTGTCCTATTCTGACATGAACTTCTACCAATGCTTACTTCCTGATGCCCTAGTCCTAGCGTCCCCGAACCCCCCCCCCCCCCCCCCCCCTCCTACCTAGTTTCCCTGAATGACACTTCTGTAGGCATCTCCCAAAGCCCTTGCCCCCTCATCCGATAAGTGAAGCCCATCCTTCATATAGTACCTACGCCACTCATAGAACTGATCCCATAAGTCTACATAACTAAGCCCCATAGCTGAACATAAGTTCTGAACTGAGCTGTTCACAGACAGAGCTCTCGAGTACCACTCCTCACTGGCTCCACAGCGAGGGAGGATGCCAGAGCTGTTCACAGACAGAGCTCTCGAGTACCACTCCTCACTGGCTCCACAGCGAGGGAGGATGCCAGTCACAATGACTGGTTTCCTGGACTCCTTCAACCTCTGCAGCAGGCTCCGGTACTCCGCTACTATTCTCACACTCTGCCTAGGTCCTATGTCGTTCACCCCCACCTGTAGTATAACTGTCTCCGGGCTACTCCTACCAAGTTCTGCCTCAATGACAGGGCCCATATCAACTACTCTTGCCCCTGGTTTGACTATACATCTGTCCCTCTTCCCACCGAATGTTCGCCTTAAGGGCCTTACCCTCACAGTTGGCCAGTGACCGGTCCAGAGGTCGGACGTGCCCGGCCCCGCTCCGCCCACCGGTGACCTCGTGACCCGACGGGTTGTTTGTGTGGCCGGTGACAGGTGCTAGTGCACCCACAGAGGCAGAGTGAGAGTGTATGCGGACTAGTCAGTGGCGCAGCAGTGGGTGTTTTGTGACCGCCAAAGTTACCAAGCATGCCTGACTTGACCGACATGAAGGCAAGTCTACTCGCCATGCTCGGCGATCAAGAGGTAGTAGCGATGTTGCGAGGCGTCTTTGGAGTGGAGGAGAAGGAGAAAGAAATCCGGGACCTGAAGGAAGAAGTCGCAGCCCAAAAAACCCTGATCGGCGAGCAGAACGACAGACTTGCCGAGCTTGAACAATACTCACGTCGGAATTGCCTGAACTTCACAGGCGTTCCAGAAGACAAAGACGAAAACACAGTTCAGCTGGCGATCGATCTAGCCAAGATGGCAAATGTGAAGATTGACAGAGGGGACATCGACAGAGCTCATCGTATCGGCAAACCAAGAGCGGCCACTCAAGGTCGGGCTTCCGCTCCTCCACGCACGTTTATAGTCAAGTACGTGTCGTACCTCAAGAGGGAAGCCGTTTGGTTCGGGCGTAAGGAGCTCAAGAGTGCTAAGCCGCCGCGTGGCTCCAGCCTGACCGAGGGCTCTATGAAGGAAGTATTCGTACAAGAAAACCTGACGAAGAAAAACCAAGAGATAATGTACTTAGCTCGACAGCTGAAGAGGGCGGGGAAGCTGTGGGCTGCGTGGTCGGACGGGTGCGTGCTCAAGGTAAAAAAATCGCAGCAGTCTGCGACGGTGCGTCTGAGCTCGAAGTGCGACCTCGATCAGTTTCAGTAGGCGGTGCCTGTCATGCTGCCCTGGTGGTCTGTCGGGCGGGCCGTCATGCCGAGCTGTCGTGCCGTGATCTCCGGCTGAATGTTCCGGTCCAACGTCACCCGTCGCCGCCGGCTCTGAGCTGTCGTCACCCGTCGCCGCCGGCTGTGAGTCGTCGTCTCCTGTAGCCGTGGCCGCCGACTAGCTGCCCCGCTAGTGGCCCCGCTGGTGTGTGTCGGACCTGGGCCGCCGTCTACTGCGAGTTGTCGTCACCCGTCGCCACCGGCTCTGAACTGTCGTCACCCGTCACCCGTCGCCGCCGGCTGTGAGCTGTCGTCTCCTGTGGCCGCGGCCGCCGGCTGACTGCCACGCTGGTATGTGTGGACCGGGCGGCCGTCCGCTGCGGGCCGACGCTTTGCCTTTGACGTTGTGTCTGATGTGTTCTGTGATGTTATGGTTGATGTCTCAGTTCATTTAACTTGTCGCGTATCATTCAATAAGATAGTGTTATTTACCATTTGATCTCATTTATTTTGGTTGCGTTCTGTTTATCAAGTTATCTATTTTGGAGTGCTTAACTACTGTTTAATGTATGCTACTGGCGGTCTTACTTGTAAGCCAGTGTTGGATGTACTTATTGATATTGAGCACGCATCTCCTTTTCGGTTTAGTTGGCTCATTGTTTCATTTCATTTTAGTATGTATGTTTTGTTCCGTCCCTTGGTTGTACACAGGCTTAGTGAACCTTTAAGAACGCAACCATTTTCATTTCATAATTAAACACCCACTGCTGCGCTGCCAACGTCTGACGAGCACTATTTCGTTTTCCGCAGACTCCGGGCGCCGGTCGGCTTCGGTTGGGTCAGCTGCATCCTCAACGCACCTGTCATCATCCAGCTTTCTAGAAGAGACAACACTAATTGTATCACTATAGCACATGTCAACATTAACTCCATCACATCTCGCTGCCGACTTGACGAGCTTTCCCATTTCGCTTCACTGAATGACATTCACATAATTTGTCTGTCTGAGACTAAACTTGACGACCAAGTCCACTCCTCTCTCTTCACTCTCGACAATTTTCATGACCCACTGACAAGACATAGAGACAGAAATGGAGGGGGTGTCGCTATTTACGTCCGTAACAATATTGCAGTTAGAAGACTTCCTGATCTCGAAATTGATGGAGTAGAATGGATATGGTGCCTTATCAAAATTAAAGATATTACACTCATAGTGTGTTCAATTTATGTACCCCCTAACTTGTCATCGTCCCAATACTCTGACTTACTTGAAAAATTTAACGAAGGTCTCGCGCGGGCAAATACGCTTTCTCCGGACAATATACTTATACTAGGAGATTTCAATGCGGGTAACACATATCTTGACCCTATATTTACAACTCACAGCGTAATAACACCGTACGAAATTATCCTCCAGGACCAGTTTCAAGCATTAAATCTTAAACAGCTTATAAACGTACCAACACGCTACGCAGGAATGAACAACATTGCAAATCTTAGAGACCTCCTGGTGGTATCAGACGAATCTATGATTAGTAACAGTGGAGTACTCCCGTGTTTCTCAAATATTGATCACCTGCCAATTTTTGCAACGCTAAAACTTGATAGTCCCCCCATTTCAAGACAAACTACAGAAATTTGGGACTATAGACAAACAGACATAGACAAACTTACAAGACTATTGATGGACACAGACTGGGACATCCTGTTGGACTGTGACGTGGACGAAGCAACTGACAATTTTACAGAGGCCCTGATGAATGCAGCCAAGGCCTCAATTCCACTCCGAACTATTTCATCCAAATCATATGACAAACCTTGGTTTTCCCTGGAACTGAAACGGCTAATTCGTAAACGTGATAGACCTTTTAATATCGCGAAAAAGCGTAACACGGACTATGACTGGGCGCGTTGGAGGGAGCAAAGAAATTTAACAACAACAACGAATCAAAAGCTTAAAAATGTTTATATTCAGGCACAAGTCACAAAACTTTTAGAGAGCAAAAAAGATCCACGGACATATCATAACATCTTAAAAGACATCATCGGAAGGAAATCAAGACGGAACATACCACCACTTATTGGACAAGACGGCACACCAATTACAGATGACCATGACAAAGCGACAATCCTTAATAGACACTTCGCGACTCAAACAAGACTGGACACAGACAATAAACAAATACCTCCAATTACTTCTCCTGTACCACCTATCCACCCTCTAGCAGAGGTCCAGGTAACCGAACGGGAGGTTTTGCACATCCTCAACTCTCTCGACGCTAACAAATCTTCAGGACCTGACAAAATTCCAGCAAAATTGCTCAAGATGTGTGCTCTGCTCATCTCTAATCCTCTGTCCATACTTTTTAATAAATCACTTGCTTCAGGTAAATTTCCCACCTCTTGGAAAAAAGCATGCGTTACGGCCATTTTTAAACATAAAGGTTCTAGCTCTGACTCAATGAATTACCGTCCAATAAGTCTGCTGCCAAATTTATCAAAAATCCTTGAAAAACTCGTCTTTAAAAAATATATGAACATCTTACAAGCAATTATCTACTGACTGAAAAACAGAGCGGATGCCGTCCTGGCCATAGTACACACATCCAACTATTATATTTAACTCATAAATTATATTCAGCTTTAAATAACAACAACGATTTTACGGCAGTCTTCCTTGATATCTCCAAATATTTTGATAAGATCTGGCATGATGGTCTATTAGAAAAATGCAAAATACAGTACACAATATCTGGACCTCTCCTCTGGTGGCTAACATCATATCTAAAAGATCGGACGCAAATAGTGCGTGTGGGAAACAGTTTATCTTCGCCTGAAAAACTGTTATCAGGCTGCCCTCAGGGTTCGGTGCTTGGACCTCTGCTAGCAATCATGTACCTCAATGACCTATCTAACAAAACTCAAAATGACGCCCTTTTCTTCGCAGATGACACTTCTTTATATTCTTCTCACCCTCATGACAGCCAAGATGACAATCAATTAATTCAGACCGACTTGGACACTATCAGACAATATGGAGCAGATTGGGCCATCACGTTTAACGCAAAAAAGACAACGCGACTTACTTTTACAAACAAACATGATAACAGAAACAGCTCGCTCTCATTCGATGGGCAGGACATACCGAACGCGACAAGTCACAAACATCTTGGACTGACGTTATCCACTGACCTACACTTTCATCACCATGTTAACAGTATCCTACGCACAATCAATACTTTACTTGGACCCATCTACCCAGTAGCAAAATTTCTCTCAAGACCAATCCTTGAACAAATTTATACTACTTACATAAGACCACACTTCGACTACTGTGACATCATCTACGATGGAAATCTTACACTGACTGACGCTGTCCGACTTCAGACTTTACAAAACCGCTGCGCAAGACTTGTGACGGGAACAATGTTTCGATCATCGACTACTGAGCTTCTTAATGACCTGGGCTGGGAAAGACTTGAAACGAGACGACTAATTCACAAGCTAATTTTCTTCCACAGACTTTACTATAACAACCCTCCTCTTCCTTCTTATACAGCCGACCTACTGACGGGCACAAGACATGACACAACTGGCCTTAGACTACGTAACGCAACCCATCTTACCATTCCTCCCATTCATCTCGCGTCCTTTCATCGATCCTATATCCCTGCCACCATTCGGCAATGGAACCTACTACCATCAGCGTTACGCAGCATCACCTCCCGCTCAGACTTTGCTCGTCAAGTTTGGCAGCGATTTGGGGCACCAAAGCCACCACCTTCACACTCATACGGCACAAAAGTAGGTAACACACACCACACCAGGCTCCGCATCGGTCTATC
Source organism: Chirona hameri (assembly GCA_036785665.1). Taxonomy (NCBI): domain Eukaryota; kingdom Metazoa; phylum Arthropoda; class Thecostraca; order Balanomorpha; family Balanidae; genus Chirona; species Chirona hameri. The sequence continues at coordinate 28,964 of JAXIVJ010016031.1, forward strand.
AATATTAAATGCACATCTCTTCCGGATCTGTCATAACAACACGCCAAGCCCATCATGCACTTGCGGACATCACAGCGAAGACACAATCCATTACATACTCTGGTGCCCCCTACACGATCAACATCGATTAGCTTTGTTCAGAGATATACAAATTATAATACCTGGCTTTGATTTTCTCCCAGCTCAAAATAAACTTAATACTCTCCTTTTCGGCAAGAATGTTAGCAAAGCTGAACAACTAACCATTGCCCGACTGCTTCAGAAATTTATTGCACGCACACGAAGGTTCAACTCCCCACACTAAGCTCACATCACACCACACAGCTCCCATAACCCGCATGTAGCGTAACATATCACACACTTCCATCCCACCACACCATTCATCCCAGTTGCTGACCTGACCGGGGCCGCCCGGCGTCGGGTTCTCTGTTCATCACCTATATGGTTGCTCGGCGGGCCGTTGGCGGGGTCGGCGCGTGTGATGCTTGTTTTTCTGGTTATTTTGTTAGTTTATAATTTGTTAATGACATAGTCGACTGTTTGATTCGTTTCAACTTACTGTTATTATTTTGTTCATTTTTGGAGAGGCGCCTTTGATTTATGCTGTTGCTTTTGCGCCAATCCATTATTTTTCGTTATGTACTTATGTTTTCATGTATGAAAAAATAAACTGAACTTGAACCCTTGAGTCCCAACCACTAAATGCTGAATCTCTTCCCCGTCACTTTCAGCTGCTGACTCTAACGCACTGAACCTATTTGATATTGTAACCTGCGGATGTTCCCTGGGGCTGTACTGCCTGACTCTACCCTGAACTTTTGTCCATCCCTCCTGATCCCCTTCCCTCTTCCTCCTCCAGATTCTGCTACCACCCTCCATTACCCAGCACCCCTCCTCATCCTTACTGTCTGTGGCCCTAGCATTACTTTCCACAATGTTGAGTCTCCAGAAACGTGACCCTCCAACACACTTCCAAACCCCAGCCGCACTATCCACCTTTGCCTTATATTCCTCCCTTATGCCCCTATCAGAAC
>JAXIVJ010016032.1:0-29996 GCA_036785665.1 Chirona hameri
AGCAAATGACTGCCCCCCAACTACGTCCCAGAATATCATCCTCACTCATCCTCATCCAGGACAGGATGAGCATGGATTCATTCACTGTGTTAGTAAAGGGGATATCAGTCATACAGGGCGGAGGACAAATTCTGGTCTATTTTCAAGTTTTCTTGCTGGTACTTTTTGGACCCCACTCAGCTAAGCGTAGCTTGTTGCTGAGTAGGGAGCCCAAAGCCAGCGCCAATCAATGGGTATATACCTAATGATATACCATGTAATAATATATCTGGTATTATATGGTAGGAAATGATAATGGATCGTCTTTGGATAATATGACAGGAAAGGTGATTACATGACAGGTGATATATGACAGGAAAGGTAATTATGATATATAGGACAAATATGTAATCCGAGAATATCTCACATTGTTCTTTGGAATAAACATGAAAGGTGTTACAATCACGATGTATATGTACATCAGCATATTCTATATAGAAGCTCTATATTTATTCATGTAATGTGCTTGAACTCGTGAAATGTTGGTAACTACACTGATATTACTAACAATTAAGTATTATAATGCTGTCACTACCGCATTGTTTTCGTCATATTCTTCCAGAATTTGACGTTTGGTGATATTTTTTATAAGTTGCTTAGAACGGGGAATCGCATTAAGTTGTGGGAAAACAGATAATATTGAAGAGTTCCATAGACGTGGACCAAACCAAGCTATTGTGCGGATGCGGTAAAGTTTCCTAGTAAATAGTTCAATGAAGTGACGTGTTATTCTAGATCCACGATGGTTAGGCGGAGATAAATTGAAGAGTGATCTAATCAAGGTTGGAGCTTCTCGGATAATGACACTATGCATTACAAGAATGGACTGTTGTTTAGCAATATCTGTAAGTTTAAGTAGCTGAAGTTTAAGAAATATTGGGTTCGAGTGGGCAATCCTATGTTGATTGTCAATAATCCTAACTGCTTTCTTCTGAAGAATTAATAGTTTATTGAGTAATGTTTGCGCCGAATTTCCCCAAATAAGGCAGCAATAATTGAGATAGGGCATAACCAGACTATTATACAATAATAACAGATATTTGCGGCCAAGGAAGGATCTTGATCGCTTTAGTATGCCAATATTTCGGCTAATTATGACAGCTATGTGATCAATGTGGCTCTTCCACTTTAGGTTTGTATCTATGTATACGCCAAGATACTTTACAGTCTCAGAGTGTTTGATAATGGCTTCATTCAAAATTACTTTAATCTTTACATCTTGATTACTACTATTATACAGTTGATAAAACGTCTTCCTAGTGTTCAAGGAAAGTTTATTTATCTGAAACCATTTGCAAAGCATTAGGAAATTTGAGTCTAGCATATTTTGTAGTTTTACTGCGTTATCGGTTTCAAAGAAAATTGCTGTATCGTCTGCATATAACAAAGTTGATGCCTATTTGCAAACATTAACACAAAGTTAGAAAGATAATTGATTTGTGTACTGTCTCTAAGGTTCCATCAGAATTGATCTAAGGTCAATAGTTAGGTCAGCAGAAGCTATTTAATTTGAAACATTATAATCATTGCCAAATTGTTTTAAAGAAATAACTTTTGACAACGCACGATCGAGTAAAACAGATCTCCCCATTGTGTTTCTCTCGTCGAGACGCATCGAATGATATATTGGGTGACCTAGTTAGGCCATATACAACTAGTGACCGGCAATGCGATCGTGGTATTGCCTTGGGGTCAAAATCGTAATACAAAAATGTTTTTTTTTTTGCATTTGACAGGTGCCACATGCCATCGATTGACCCGCAACTGGTTCCAGATTCTGTCCGCCGTTTTGCCGCATCGAACGGTGCCACCCGCGTCGAAATCGTCCCGGCCGTTTGGCCTCCACGTGGGGATAAGCTCCACCGGACAGACAACAAGCTCCTCCCACTTTCCGAGCGACGGCCCAGTGGAAATCTTCGAACTATGCAAAACATGTAAACACGTTTCTCATCATTCTACGATTTTTACAAATTGGCCAGAACTGAGGTCAGGGTCAACTCTTACATCAAGTGATTCGTCTCGACAAGCCGACTACAATGGTGAAAACCCAATTGCTCTGCCTTGATTTGGTAAAGAGTTATTGAAGAAAAACGATACGTGACCTGGGGGGGGGGGGGGGGGGGGGTCACCTGAGACCCGAGTTGACCTCGTAGAGGTAAAAAACAGAAATGTTACATAGGGCTTTGCATTTGGCACAAGAGTGGTGGATCTGGTGAAAATTGGTCAAATTTAGCCATTTTCTATAGATTTATACGTGTTTTAATTTTTCCCCATTGTTTTATAATGGGGAGGTCAACAAATCGACCTGACCTTAGGTTAACGATATAAAACAAATTGAGATAAACGAATTGTAGGTACTTATCACCTGATGACATCCTGTGAGTTTCAAACCGCTTGGTCAATCACTTTGGCTGTGGTACGACCGCAAACATTTTGGAGGTTGACAAGCAAACACTTGACTTGACCTGGTGACCTGACCTGAGATGACCCGAGGTCAAAAATTTCACACCCTGTGGGTAATTTTTGCCCAAACAGCTGTGCCAAATTTCGCGGCGCTGCGTGCCGCCGTTGAAACTCCGGTGACAATGCCCTTGTTCTTATACAGAGTCGAGTGATCGTGTAAAAAGTTGTGTCGGGGGGGGGGGGGGGGGCGAGCTGACCTCACTGCCCCCACGGTTCCCACGTCCCTGGATGGAAACACTTCCCACCACTGGTCATAAATATAAAGCTGTATTTAAGAATTACGTTTACAGTTGCCTGCATGATGTAATGTACCGTTACTGGAACTTGTAACTTGTAATGTAACACTTACTGCACTGAAAATCCTTTTCACTCTTCATTTACTTTACTTACATCTCATACTCTCACAGTACTCTTCAGTTACTCCTAACCTACCCATAACTACAGCTGATGGAACCCCATCTACCCTCCACGTACCCTCCATGTACCCAGCATATACACTAACCGGCGGGTAAACGCAGAGTAAGCTTTGTTCCCTCGACTTACTCTGAAAATACACATACGTTACTCTTGGGATACCCTACTGTTACCCCATACCAACCTTGTTGTTACTCTTTACACGACCTTGATTTACCCGCCACATACTCAGAGGCGGAACTTTTTGTTTTTCGTTGGGGTTGTAATTGAGTCGGCGACGGGGGGGGGGGGGGGGGGGGTAGTAAAAGCGACGAATGATAAAAACGAAGTATGTGCACAATTGAAGTTTAACACCTTAGAATGAACATAGGTGGTATTACCTCATTACTGACGTATTTTAGCAACAGCGAGGTGTGCAATCTGAAAAAAATTGAAAGTATCATGGTTGGGTCAAAGTAGGCAAAGACTACCTCATGGTAGCTATTATTAAGGTATACATAAATGGTGTGACTCAGCAACTAGCCATTTCTTGCAAGAAAGGCACCTCCTGGTGATGCCAATGGTCCAGGTCCGGTCCTTTTATATATTACAGTGAGATATAAAAATACATATAACATATTTGATATTTCTCACAACTCACAAGGCCATGGGTGGATAATTGTTTTCAAAGTTGCCCCGACCGAGGACAGGGGCGCAACCAAGGGGCCCTAGGGGGGCACGTGGCGGGAGATGTCCGTGAAGTTAGTGACGGAATCGGATTCGAATTCAGCGTCGAGTAGAGATTTGCTTCAAAATGTGGGAACAGTTCAATTGGGGCACGCTGATCACGCAAATGACATTCATTTTGACATTCAAGGTCATCTTCATAATCATCTTCAAGGTCGAAGGACTTCGGCTCAAAACGACCCGAAGTTATTGTCCGATCGCAAAACAATATAATGGTATCATTCTATTCCTCGGGTCAATATCTAGGCGCAGCTTTCGAAACCTCACTGGAAGCAAATGACCTTGACCCTCATTTTCAAAGTCAAAGGACAAATAACCCGAAGTTATTGTCCGATCGCCAACATAATGGTCTCATTCGATTCCTCGGGTTAATATCGACCCGATGTTATTGTCTAATTGACAAAATAATGGTCTCATTCGAATCCTCGGGTTAATATCTAGCCACAGCCTTCGCAAACTCACTCGTGGCAAATGACATTGACCCTCATTTTCAAGGTCATAGGACGGGGCGGCTCAAAACGACCCGAAGTTAGAAGCCGATTGCCAAAATAATGGTCTCATTCGATTTCTCCGGTCAGTATCTGCCGTAACCTTTGCAACCTCACTCGCGGAAAATGACCTTGACCCTCAATTTCAAGGTCAAAGGACTCAAAACGACCCGAAGTTATCATCCAATCGCCATTGATCTTGAAATTGGGGCCAATGTCATTTGCTACGAGTGAGGTTGCGAAGGCTACGGCTATATACTGACCCGAGGAATCGAATGAGACCATTATTTTGGCGATCGGACAATAACTTCGGTTAAAATTAACGTGAATGTCAAAATTAATGCCATTTTCGTGATCCGCGTGCCCCAATTGACCTGTCACCACATTTTGAAGCGAATCGCTACTCGATGCTGAATTCGAATCCGAATCCATCGCTAAATTCATGGACATGCGGGGGAATCACGATTGAGGGCGCCTCTCCTGGGCGTCTGGACACCGAAGGTGCCACTCTCGAGCGTAGGTGGCGCCCTTGAGTCGTGAGTGCCGGCGGCACCCCTTTAGATCGGACAATATGCCTCCTTTAGACCGGAGATAACGACCCCAACTGTGCCTCTCCCGAAAATATAAGTTTTCTGACCTGCCCGAGGTGTTCACTAAGACAAAATTGGCAAGGCTCAGCCTCCCTTGACTACCCCCCCCCCCCCTCCATTTCGAAAGCGCACCGAAAGCGCAATTTTACCCATATTTTTCACAGATAGTCGTACCAAGTATGCATTTTTATGCTGGGATTATATTTGCGTTTCTGTAGTCTTTTTAAATAATAACTAAGGTCTTGCAAAACAGGTCTCTCCAAAGTGACTGCCCCGGCCCCGCCGGGGAAACTTTGAAGTTGCCCCGGCCGCAGCCGGGGCTGCCCTATAGGATTCTCCACCCATGCACAAGGCAAACAAATTAGGCGAGAACCAAACAGCATTATTTTAGTAAGGCAATAAATTAATCCCATCACCGAAATGACTAACATTATCACCGTAAATGACTTAAAATCACCGAAACGTCACATCATATTGAGGATTTTGGGCTTCGGCCGATGGACTTCTTTAAAAATATGTAAACTGGCTCCAAGGGTTAGGTTAGGTGAGGTGAGGTGAGGTGAGGTGAGGTGAGGTGAGGTGAGGTGAGGTGAGGTGAGGTGAGGTGAGGTGAGGTGAGGTGAGGTGAGGTGAGGTGAGGTGAGGTGAGGTGAGGTGAGGTTAGGTTAGGTTAGGATAAAAGCTTGAGAAATAAATGGTGATGCTTTAACATGGAAATCAATGAGAAAGTGGTCATTTCGGTGATGGATTAACCCTCGCCCTACGGGAGCTTTTTCACCTTCGCCCTACGGGGGGGGGGCTGACAGACCCCCCCCCCCCTGTTAACTTCCAAACCAAGCAACTTAGAGCAATGCGGTAAGAACCAGCGTGTTGCCTGTCATGAGAGAAATCTAACAGTATACGATTTTTAGGTTTCAAGTCAACGGGTGACCTTCCAGGGCAAGTGAATGACCTCGGATTTACCACGTCCAGAACAGAGATTTTGTTCTGCAGAAAACATCAAAATTAGACATTGATAAATGTAAATAAAAAGGCATGTTCCTGGACCAGTTTTGGCTCAGAAATACAAAAAAGGTAAATATTTGTTCGTATCTTGTCAAAAAAGTCAAAAAACGTTATTTTAAAAAATGACGTCATCAGTTTCTTACACTTAGAGAGCCATCACTCCGTCAAAAATGAATATATTGCTTTGAAATTTGGTATGGGTATTTTCCATACTCAGTACTCTCACATATATTCCAGTTTTTCTAATATCTTTGAAAATTTTGATTTTGTGGGGATTTAAAAAAAAAAAAATAGGGGTCAAAAACCCCAAATTTTTGCTAATCCGAGATGGCCATTTTAAAGAGAATGCCTTTTTGTATCTTTGGTAAATTGCGTTTGCAATTTGTTTCAAAACTCTGTTTTCTACGATTTTTCAAATATTTCTCATTTTGTTTACCAACATGACGTCATCAAAACATGATTATCTCCCAAACTACTCAACTAATTTCAATTAAAGTTTTACAGCCTACGTCTAATTGTTGTAAACTCAGCTGCCAAATTTTTTAGCCAGATGCATTGCATGTGTAAAAAGTTATTCAAGATAAACCTCAGGGGGGCCTGTCAGGCGAGGGTTAATACCCTGCCTTTTAGGAATAATAAAAGAGATGTATGTAAAATTAGCAGCTGATTGATATTGACCAATCTATCATTTTGAGGCCCGGCGCCTCAGAATTGCCTGAAACTTGACAGGTAGGTTGTCCTTGCCACGCTTAACACGAAAAACGTAAAATTATCCTGGAATACGGGCTGCTTTTACAGTTATAACGTTTTAAGTTTTGAATGTCTGTCAGTTGAATATCTGGCTAACTTGACGCGGAAAGCCTCCAATTCCTGCGCAGTCGTTTCAAAATAAAGGAAGACAGACATTCAAAATTAAACAAATGTATAGCTCTGAAAGTAGCCCGTGTTCCAGGCTAATCTTACGTTTTTTTGTGTTCAGCGTAGCAAGGAGGGTCTACCTGCCAAGTTTCAGGCGATTCTGAGGCGACGGGACTCAAAACTGTAGATCTCTAAAACGGTATAACTCTGAAAGTATCCCGCGTTCCAAACTAATTGTACGTGTTTCGTGTTCAGCGTGGCAAGGAAGACGTACCTGCCAAGTTTCAGGAAATTCTGAGGCTACGTGCCTCAAAATTGTAGATTGATACTACTGAGGAATCTCAATATACTGCTAATTTGACGTAGCTTAATAAAAGAGACAAATATGACGCAGCTATGTCAAATATGTACATTTATTTTGCCCTTGTATATTGCTTTCAATATTTATGCTGTTTTCACATGCGTTTTTGTTTGGTGGATGTTGGATTAGGCTATTTCTCTTTTAAAATGACTTTTACTGAAGTGGCCCTCCACTTTTCAACACCATGACCAGGTATATCTTGTGAAAATAATGTTTGTCTGGCTAACAATTGAAGGTTGTGGAAGTCCTAAATTTAAACTCATTTGATTTGGGTCTATGGTTATTTGTGGTCTTTTTCCAGCTCAGGATGATTGGTATGTGTATCGTGGATCCGCCTACCGAGCGGACCCTAATGAATTAGGGCATGAAAGCTGTAAAGCTCGTGACCTGTTAATATTTTGGCTTGCTCTGTAACTGACCTAAATATACAGTTCGGTCTTGGTCCTCATAGCTTTTAGTCCCACATATGATACATGGCGCAGCCGGCAGGGTTATTTAAAGTGATAATAATTCAATTTAGCCTTACCTTCATCAGCAATGTGGGACTTAATTTAGCAAGCGTGCGCAATTTTAACGTAGCTTCTTTTCATGCCGCTATCAGATATTTAAGCCTATAATTTTACAGCATGCCAGGTGCGTTCCGTCCTCCAGATGAATTCGACTATACTACGCCAGAGCGATGGCCAGCTTGGAGAGACAGATTCCAGCGCTATCGACTAGCCTCGGGCCTGCACAAGGATGACGGTGAGGTTCAAGTTGCCGCCCTGATCTACGCAATGGGACCGCAAGCTGAACACATCGTCAACACGCTGAACTTGTCGGCAGAAGAAGCCAACAACTACGGCACGGTTGTGGACAAGCTAAACGGCTATTTCATCCCGAAAAGGAACTACATAGCCGAGCGCCAGGCCTTTGAATCGAGATGTCAAGCGGCAAATGAAAGCAGCGAGTGCTTCGTGCGAAGCCTGTTTGCTCTAGCCGAGCACTGCGGCTTCGAGAACCAGCAAGAACGGATCCGGGACCGGCTCATAGCTGGTATGAAGAACAAAGAATTATCCATGAAAATTCAGCTCCAAGCGATGGACGAAGACATAACTTTGGATAAAGTTGTTACAATGATGCGTAACATGGACATCGTGAATAATGGGCAAGAATCTCAGCGAAATGTTGACCGCATCGGCATGCACAGGTCTCACCCCGGTCCGTCCCGCCAAGACAGAAGCTACCAAGCGGGAATGCAGTATGAGCATAGCAATAGCAGAAGCTATTCTAGCGTAGGACAGCAAGCCCAACGACAAGGCACATGCAAGTACTGTGGCCGTGACCGCCACAGCCGCCCCCAAGAATGCCCAGCTAAAGGCAGAATTTGCAATAAATGCAAGAAGCGTGACCACTTCGCTGCTGTGTGCCTTTCGCGTGTGTCTGCTCGAGAGGTGGAATGCGAGTGGTCGCCTCCATTCACACCGGCTGAAGACCACGGAAGTGTATTCATCGGCGATGTTGATGAAGCTGCTGCCCAAGAATGGACCATCCTAGTTGATGTGAACAAGCAGAAGGTAAAGTTTAAAGTTGATTCTGGTGCAGATGTCAGCATTCTAAGCTGGAACGACTACGTGAGACTTGGCCTACCACAGCTGCAGCCTGCAAGCAACACTTTGCGAAGTGTTGGCAAAGTCCTTGATGTTGAAGGCAAAGTGAAAGCACGCGTGCACTACAAAGACAAGGTTCTTCACTCCGAGATTTTTTACGTTCTGAGAACATGCTCTGAAAATCTGCTTTCTCGCTCAGCCAGCTCCCGCCTGGCTGTACTGCAGTTCGCCGGCGAAATCAGCAAGATAAGCGAAGGCGTATTTGGAGAAACGGGGCTGATGAAGACGACTCCAATCAGTATAAAGCTCACAGAAGATGCTGTGCCCAGCGCTGTGAATACATCACGCAACATTCCCATTCCGCTGCTAGACGTAGTAAAGCGAGAACTAGAGCGCATGGAGGAACAAGGCATCCTGAAGACAGTGACTGAGCCCACTGACTGGTGCGCCCCCATGGTGCCGGTGCGAAAAGCCAATGATGGAGTGAGGATCACCGTGGACTATAGGCGGCTGAATCAAGCTACCAAGAGAGAAGTCTACCCGATCCCGACACTAGAAGACCTGACCTCCAAGCTCAGCGGTGCGACTCTATTTTCAAAGCTGGACGCCTCATCTGGCTTCTTTCAACTACCTCTTGATCCTGAAAGCTCACTGCTCACTACATTTATTACTCCTTTCGGACGCAAAGCCTTCACAAGATTGCCAATGGGTGTCAGCCTGGGACCCGAATGTTTCCAGCGGAAGATGCATGAGATGCTGGAAAACCTGCCCGGCGTCCTGTGCTACATGGATGACATTGTGTGCTTCGGCGATGCAAGTACACATGATGTCCGCCTGCAAGATGTGCTGCAGAGAATTGAGGAGTCAGGACTACGACTCAATAAGAAGAAGTGCCAGCTGAAGCAGGAAGAAATCAAGTTTCTAGGCTTCAAGATAAGTAAGCACGGCATCCAAGTTGATGAAGAGAAGCTAGAAGCGATCACAAAGCTACAGGCTCCCAGTAGCGTGGAAGAGCTGAGGTCACTCCTCGGCATGATCAATTACCTATGTCGGTTCGTGCCAAACATTCAAGAAAATCTGCGGCCTCTCTATGATCTGCTGCGCAAAGATACCGCTTGGCTGTGGACAAGCGCACAGCAGGAAGCACTGGACAGAGTGAAGCAGCTGTTGACATCAGCACCGGTGCTAGCCTTCTATGATCCAGCAAAAGAAACGGTCGTCAGCGCCGATGCCAGCAGCTATGGATTGGGAGGCTGCATATTGCAAAAACATGGCAATGAGCTCAAGCCAGTGGCATACTGCAGCAGGACACTAACAGAAACAGAAAGAAAATGGGCGCAAATCGAAAAAGAGCTTCTGGCAGCCACATGGACATGCGAAAAAATGCACATGTTTCTGGCGGGTCTGCCGAAGTTTGAGCTGCAGCTTGACCACAAGCCTCTGATTCCGCTGATTAACTCAAGAAATCTTGTGGAAGCACCTCTCCGTTGTCAGCGCCTCCTCATGCGGCTGATGACTTACAATGCCCACGCCCTGTACGTCCCAGGCAAGCAGCACGTTCTTCCGGATTTTCTATCCAGATTTCCCGGAACCAAGGATGATGAAATCAGTGCCGCCATGATCAGCGAAGTCCACCAGTACTGCAAAGCCGCGTATGAAGCCATTCCTGCCACTCATCAGCGTCTGAAAGAAATAAGCGAAGCGCAAGAAGCGGACAGCGTGCTACAGCAAGTCGTCAAACAAACACTCAGTGGCTGGAAAGAAGGACCGAAGCATCACAGCCTGAGCGAATATTTCGCTGTAAGAGGACAGCTCACCGTCATCTACACCACCTTCGGAACCCTCCTGATGAACGGCAAGCGTCTCGTGATTCCGCCGACGCTCCAGAGAGAGATGCTGCGACGTCTCCATGACGATGGTCACTTTGGGCTGAATAAGTCCAGAGAAAGAGCAGAGCATTCTGTCTGGTGGCCGGAAATCAGCAGCGATCTGAAGAGCCACGTAACTCAGTGCTCATTCTGCCAAATCAACTCACCGAAGCAGCGCAAGGAGCCGCTCATCTCCACGCCAGTTCCAGCGAGACCCTGGTCACATGTAGCAGCTGACATATGTCATTCCGGCGGAGCTACCTGGCTGGTAACCGTCGATATCTTCAGCAGATACTTGGAGATCCAGCGTCTTCCCAATGTAAGCAGCACAGGCGTGGTGGAGTGCCTCAAGACTCTGTTTAGCCAGCACGGTATTCCAGATCTCCTGACAACCGACGGGGGTACGCAGTTTACCTCTGTGACGTTCGAGGAATTCAAGAAGTCTTACAACTTCGAGCATCGGGTGACAGACCCACACCATCCGTCGTCCAACGGAGCTGCTGAACGTGCGGTACGCACCGCTAAATGGGTCCTTAAGCAGAAAGACTGGCATCTAGCTCTCCTGAACTACAGAGCGACCCCCATAGAAGCTATCGGCTGTTCACCTGCAAGGCTCCTCATGGGACGCAACCTGCAAACAAGACTTCCGGTGGCAAGAACCGAGCAAGCTGAGTACCAAGCGGCCCGTGAGAAAGACAAGGAAGGGAAGGATAAGATGGAGAAGAACTTCAACAAACATTATAGCGCCAAACCACTCTCAGAACTCAAGCCCGGTGACGATGTACGCATGAAGACGGACAAAGAATCCAACTGGTCAGAGCCAGCTCAAGTTCTCAAGAAAACAGGTCCAAGAAGCTACATAGTACGGCGCGGAGGAACGACTTACAGGCGCAACCGTCGTCACCTAAAACCAACTGAGCAAGACGGGCTCCAGCGCCAGCGCTCCTCACCGCCAACTCCCGGCGCGACGAGCCCGACGCACTGGCCAGCTCTGCTGCGGTCTCCTCATCTGTCGCGTCGTGCCGTACTGGGTCCAGCATCGACCCCAGCGGCCCCCACTCAGCCGACCAGCAGTACAAACCCAGAAGGACCCAGTCCGCCGGGTAAAGAGCAGTCACATGCTCGCAGCAATACCCAGCGCCGGACTCCCACGCCAGAGGGACGCCATCCTGACGGGATCAAGTCGTTCTCTCCCCGAGTGACCCGCAGCGGTAGGCGCTTCGGGCCGTGACATGCGTCTCGCTTAAAAGGAGGGAGATGTATCGTGGATCCGCCTACCGAGCGGACCCTAATGAATTAGGGCATGAAAGCTGTAAAGCTCGTGACCTGTTAATATTTTGGCTTGCTCTGTAACTGACCTAAATATACAGTTCGGTCTTGGTCCTCATAGCTTTTAGTCCCACATATGATACAGTATGCCTTCACGTCTTTCACACACCAAAATATTTATAATATTGTTCAAGTTCTTCATTAAGTGTCAATTTCACCAACATATTTTAGCTCAAAATGTAATATAACTTTTGCCAATCGCGTAAGGGTGCATTATAATGTTAAATGTGTGACCTATCCAGAACTAAGCCCAATGTAAAATATGCTACACTCAATCTTGTTTTGCTCATGTTTTTATGTTAACACCTATAGATTGTCATTTTGTGAGTGTCTGAAATTGACAAAAATGTTACCCATTTGTCAGTAAGCAGTGTTGTTCTATAGTGTTTATGACCCAACTGAATATGACCCTGCACCCCTGGGTACCTACATAGTCTTTCTCAGTAATTTTGGGATAACATGTTGTACTACCTATTGTTGGATTTTAAATGTTGTTTTATGACAAACTTTACTAACATTGTAAAGTTTGTCCTTTTCTGTGTTCATATATTTATTAATTGTTTTGTTATGATTGTTATTGAAAAATCCTTTGGTGAAAAATCCTTTGGTTTTGCGTACTGTTTACAGTATTTATTTACTTGGGTAAGCATTCACTGGCAATGTTGGGGTTGTAATATTCATGATTGGGGTTGTAGTTTTTGAGGATGCAGTTGTAGCTACAACCCCAAAAGTATATAAAGTTCCGCATGTGCACATACTCTGTCTTAACACGCCAGTTACTTTGTGAATACTCTTGAGATACTCTGACGGCAAGCAGAAACGTGTTGAAACGTGTCATTCAGACGCCATGCTGTGAGCCGTTGTGAACAGTGAATGGTGGACGGTGGTGCAGTGAGGTACTAGTGAACATTAGGAGATAATGTATTTGTTTCCTTCGGTTTCAAGAAGGATATTGCGGCTTGCAAAGTGTTGTGGTGTGAACATCAGTGAACATCACATGTGAACATCAGTGTGAGCATCAGGCTAGTCTTCAGCGCTGGTCACGGAGGAGCCTGAATGGCGCGGCCGCGATTGTGCAAGGAAAGTCGGACTACGCAATCGTCGTGGAAAACATCCAGGTCGCTACCACCGTGCCTCTGGAGAGTGTCATCCTCCTCATCGTTATAGCAGCTTATGTACTCAACCTGATAGTGACTCGCCTGCTCCGAAACCTGCAATACTTTGTAGAAGCTTGTATCATCATGAGCATCCCGCCGAATTCAGCCATTGAGGCTGTGAAAAAGAACTGCGCGCTGCTCTAGCCGAGGATATGTCAACTGTGGAGGGATCAAGGACTTCTTCGTGCAGCTAAGACGTGACGCATGTCCGTACCGTTATGTGATTGACTTTCTGCTTAGCCATTACGCTGTTCCCGGCTGTATCTCCATGCTGTGTCCCAGTTGACCACCGACATTTTCGCCGTAGCTTCCACCGTATTTATGTTCCGTCGTGCTTAGGTTGTGCAATGTGTATTGTTGTGCATGCTTTTTTAAATAAACATGTGGCAAAAAATGTAATTTTCCTATATATATGCTTTCATTGTTAATGCAAGTTCTTAAAAGCTGCATCTTGACAGTTGCACGATAAGGAGATAAAGGTATTCGGAGAGTAACCATAGCGTAAATGAAGAGTTCGGAAGGAGACGAACAGAGTATCCATAGAGTAAATGAAGAGTAACCAAAGAGTGTCCACAGAGTGACCAAAGAGTGTCCAAACAGTAACCAAAGAGTAACCAAAGAGTGTCCAAAGAGTAATGTCTGGGTTAATGGAGAGTTTGCAAGGGTTTGCATGTTCGTTAAGAGTATATGCAGAGTAATCTCTGGGTACAACGAGTTTCTTTGAGGGTAACTGTAGAGTATTTAATGGGTAAATGGTGAGTATTCATGGGTTGCCGTTTACCTAACAGTGTGATGTTAGGGTAATCATAGAGTAATTTAAGTGTTTTTGGGGTAGTAAATGGCGAGTGAGGAGTCCGAGATGAGTACTTTCAGTGTGACACTAGAGTAACACCATAGTCGTTTTGAGCACGACTCTCGATTTACTCTTGCATAGAGTAAAAAAGGTTTTCAGTGTGGTTTGAATGGAAATACTGACCTTTTGCTTTATTTTTCTGCATTATCTTATGCGCAGCACGTATGGTATTAAATTGATCGAGTCTCAATTTAAAAGTGAAATAACAACTTTTCTGTTTCGAAAATGCAATTTTCGGAAATTAAAAAAGGTACATATATTTATTTTGGAGTTCATGATCGGTATTTTCCCTCCACTATTGGGAGCGCGACATATCTGGCGCTTTTATTTATATTTGTTGGACGTTGAAAAATGACAATATGCATTCATGATGCAACTATCAGGAATGCAACAAAGTTGTATTTTAAAGATGCAATAGAACAGCATAAAAACAATGGAAAGGTGACTTGGGCTTTACCAACCAAGTTTAAACCAAGTTGTCAACAAGTTGAGAAAAAAACAAGACAATTACCCCGACACTTTTTACGATAGCCAGGGAAAGGCATATTTGAAATCAGATGGCCAGATGGTGTCAATACATTCCTCTCTTGCGTTTGGCACGTGCTAGATAAGGAAATCCCAAAGGTTGACAATGATCCTCTAAACTATCTAAATGGACTAGAATATGAACCATATGTTTTGACGTGTACGAGGTGTAACTTATAAAATCAGCACACATATACTCTTAGGGACATATACAAACAGAATTCATAACCTTACTTTTTTCTTTAACTTATGAAAAAAGAAAGCCAAAGAGCAGGCTTGAAAGGCAATATTCCCAGACAATCTAAAAGTTGCAATAATAACGCCAATACATAAAGCTGGAGGAAAAGATAAGTTTACAAATCATAGGTCAATATCCTTACTGCTAATTCTATCAAAAATACTTGAAACCTTGCCTAGTTCAATATCCAAGATGTTTAAATTCGAAGAACCCGCGAATACCAGGCAGGCAAAACATTTATTCATTCCAACAGCCTTAATAAATTACAGATGATTTGCATTGTTATGTAGTGCGCCAATAATTTGGAACACTGTTATTGGTTCGATTTTTCAAAACATTAATGACGTTCCGAGAAACAAAATCGCAGTGTAAGGGAAGACGCCGTGGTTCCTCTGGCTACTCCTTGTATTGCAGCGGTTACAGCAACGGCAGCGGTAACGGCAACAGTGCAGCGTCGGTCCGCCAGACGACGCTGTGATGTCCTTCCCCGAGCGCCCTCACGTCCGCGCTCGTCTGACCCCGGGTCATAGCTGACCGCCCCCGCGGCGCGGCGGCAGCGATCTGTGGCCGCCGCCCCGGTCAGGGCCGCTCGTGACGCCACGGACCGGGCCGCAGGGGCGGGGCTAGCCGTTTACATGCCGCAACACATAGCCAGAACAGGCACCTTACAGCATTAACAAAGCAAGGGAGGGAATACTTCTTTGAAGAGTATCGCAGAATGTAATGATTTGAATGAACTTAGGAAAGCCATCTGCAGTTTATTGAGTGATCATACATCATTGCCTGATCTTTTCTTTGTACCGTACATTACTTTCTTATCTTTGCGTACCTTTATAATCAATTTACAGTTTTTCGTTCTCCGATGTTGTAGTTCTGTTAGTCATTGAGTGAACGGGAGCTCCGGGTGAATGTATATATTGTACATATTATTGCGAAATAGGGTTACCGTCCCCTTAACCCAACTATAGTGCAGGCCCCGGGACCTCTGCGGGCGTTACTCGCCTCGCATCTGTCCGCAGGGATTCCGGAGTAAACGGCTACTAACAAACGGCAGGACAAAAAGTATAGCAGGGAGTGGTGTGACCCCAATTGATTGCCGTCTCAATTACTTTTGAGAATTGTTGTATCTAACGTAAAGGGTCACACGGGAAAGGGATGGGCACTCCTGCCTACCTATAAAAGGGTGAGGAACTTTAAAAAAAACTTCGATCGTTTCTACGAAATACCAAGTGTATGGGCGACCAAAGTGAAGAGCAATTTCGTACGCTTAAAATTGAGTGATGCAATGATGTTTAAGCTCAATTAGACCAACGTTAGCAAATAGTTAAGTGTTGTCAACATTGTTTTGCGTTGCTATATTCAAATACTGCAAAAATGAACTGTATGCATCAAGAAAGGGGGCGTTTAAAAATTGATTGTTTCTACGGAATACCATGGCTATGGGCGTGAAGGGCTATATTGGAACACTTCTTAAATCTTATGAATTGAAAAATGACGTTTGTGCTAAAACAGAGCCATAGTAACGTTAGAAAGGGCATATTTCAGAATTATTGGTCAACTTTATTCAAATATATATATCAAGAAAGAACAGGAAAAGCATTTAAATACCATAAAATATGCCGAGTACTTCCCGATACCGTTGTTTTCAGCGTGGAACGCTTATGCGTTTTCAAATTGATATAGCTTCGGTTACAGACATTTAAATGCTTAATGTGAGTAGATTTAAATATAAGTTTGCCTCCTCTCCAAATTTCAAGTGCTAACTCCATTTTTGTGGCAAAAGGTCTTCATTTACCTTTAATAGCCTAACATTAAATATGCAATTTTTATATCATCCCAGTTGTGCGCAAATATGGGTATAAGAAGAGGACCGAATCCTTTTGTAACAAACGGTATACAAAGTTCAAACTTTCACTAAAACAATTTGTTAAACGAAATAGATATACACATTTTCTGTTACGTCTTTCCAGATATGAATGAATACGCAGTTCTAACCTTCAGTCATATGCATGTCAAAGTGTCATGAAGTTGTCAGGCGTCAAGTCCACTAGCATGCATCTATGTTGATTGCTCAATGGGCATACCTATTGCAATGTATTTGTAACGGGCCAGACAGATGTATTTGCCTGCCGCCGCCGGTTCAGAACTGCCTATAATTACGCCATTGGCGTAACGGGCTTTTTCACAGAGATAACTTGATGGTTTCACTTCACGACTAGTGGCTGTGAAGTCGAGCCATCAGTTTTCAGGTTAACAAGCTCACGGCTGAGACAGGTCATGTTGGGGACATGTGGAGACAGGAATTGAAGAGATAGTTTGATTACTGAAGAGATAGTTTGATTACTGAAGAGATAGTTTGATTACTGAAGAGATAGTTTGATTACTGAAGAGATAGTTTGATTACTGAAGAGATAGTTTGATTACTGAAGAGATAGTTTGATTACTGAAGAGATAGTTTGATTACTGAAGAGATAGTTTGATTACTGAAGAGATAGTTTGATTACTGAAGAGATAGTTTGATTACTGAAGAGATAGTTTGATTACTGAAGAGATAGTTTGATTACTGAAGAGATAGTTTGATTACTGAAGAGATAGTTTGATTACTGAAGAGATAGTTTGATTACTGAAGAGATAGTTTGATTACTGAAGAGATAGTTTGATTACGGAAGAGATAGTTTGATTCATATCTGGAAAGACGTAACAGAAAATGTAACAGGAAATAGACGGGAAAACAGAGTCGGGTGTTGCGGAGGTATTGGCGTGTCACCTGGAGTGATAAAATACGCATGCCAGGGAACGACGTGAGTGAGCTATAGGACGTGGACGTGTCCGACGTGAGTGAGCTATAGGACGTGGACGTGTCCGACGTGAGTGAGCTATAGGACGTGGACGTGTCCGACGTGAGTGAGCTATAGGACGTGGACGTGTCCGACGTGAGTGAGCTATAGGACGTGGACGTGTCCGACGTGAGTGAGCTACAGGACGTGGACGTGTCCGACGTGAGTGAGCTATAGGACGTGGACGTGTCCGACGTGAGTGAGCTACAGGACGTGGACGTGTCCGACGTGAGTGAGCTATAGGACGTGGACGTGTCCGACGTGAGTGAGCTATAGGACGTGGACGTGTCCGACGTGAGTGAGCTATAGGACGTGGACGTGTCCGACGTGAGTGAGCTACAGGACGTGGACGTGTCCGACGTGAGTGAGCTACAGGACGTGGACGTGTCCGACGTGAGTGACCTATAGGACGTGACGTGTCCGACGTGAGTGAGCTACAGGACGTGGACGTGTCCGACGTGAGTGAGCTATAGGACGTGACGTGTCCGACGTGAGTGAGCTATAGGACGTGACGTGTCCGACGTGAGTGAGCTATAGGACGTGACGTGTCCGACGTGAGTGAGCTATAGGACGTGACGTGTCCGACGTGAGTGAGCTATAGGACGTGACGTGTCCGACGTGAGTGAGCTATAGGACGTGGCGTGTCCGACGTGTACCGCTAACAAACGCTGGCCAATATACAGCGCTGTGCACTGTGCAAGTACAGTGATGGTGTCGGTCGGCTTCCGCTGGCAAACTTCAGCGGCAAACGGCCTGCGGTTGTTCATCTCATGCAGAGGTCATGCTCTTTTACTTAGTGCTGGACTTCATTGTATTGTCTGCTAGTTATGTCTGCTGGCTAAATGTGTGACAAATTTGCACAAGGGCAAAACTGTTGTGAAGTATAGCTTTATCTTCTCAACTCACAAAGCCAAATCTATTCTATGAGCCACGACTGTAAAGCTGGTTGCTGCATGATTAGGGTGTGTAAGAATAAACGGACACTTTGTACGGGAGTGTGATCCCACGGCTAAAACAACACGTTAAATGCAAAATGGCGTAGATTCGTATACGGCTTGCCCTTAAACAGCGACAGTGGGGCGGAATGTTCAATGTCCAGACCCTTAGGTTCCAAGTAGTAAGTGGTAAGTGCAAAGGTACCAAGTAGTAAGTGCAAAGGTACCAAGTAGTAAGTGCAAATGTACCAAGTAGTAAGTACAAATGTATCAAGTAGTAAGTACAAATGTACCAAGTAGTAAGTACAAATGTAATGATTATCCCATAATTGTTTACATAACTAGCATAATATCGTCACTGGCGAAGGGTTTGCTCGCTGGTCCAGTAACGCTGTTTTTAACACATGCTAACATATGCAACTTTTCGACAAAGAGCCCAAATTTTCGACAACGCACCGAATTTCAGGATAAAAGATCAAATGTAGTTGTATAGTCGGCAGGAGAGTCCTTACAACCAAATCGAGTATGCAGTAAGTGATTTCTCGACATGGCCTTCAAAACTGCTATATCAATTTAAAACCCCATTATAAAAGTGACTGATTTCCTTTAAAGCTAAGTGACCTGGGTGAACACGTCCCAGCTACCCAGTGATGCCGCGGCCGGTCGACTGATCGGGCCGGTCGGCTGATGCCGGCCGGTCGGCTGATCGGGCCGGTCGGCTGATCGGGCCGGTCGGCTGATGCCGGCCGGTCGACTGATCGGGCCGGTCGGCTGGTCGGGCCGGCCAGTGATGCCGGCCGGTCTGCTGGTCGGGCCGGCCAGTGATGCCGGCCGGTCGGCTGATCGGGCCGGTAAGATGGCGGTCGGTCGACACTCGGCGGTGTCGGCTGCAGTTCAGCGGCCGCCCTCCCTCCGCTGGCAGCGGCTTCCGAGACGCGTCACCGCAGTATCGCGCCGTCCCATCGTCGCGCCTGACGGCCGAAAAACGCGCGGGTCGGCGGCGCCCGGCGGGCCGGCGCGCGACGCGCGGCAGTGACGGCCCGCGTAAATCGGCCCTGCTGTCGTGCCGGCGCCGGCCGCTGCCGAGCGGGCTGTAAAGCTGTCAGAGCCAGGAGACCACCCGCCGCCGGCCGCCACCGTCAGCCTCCGTCAGCTGCTAGTCAGCCCCGGCCGCCGCCGCGACAGCCAACCACCGGAGACAGACGGGACGGACCGGGGGACAGACGAAACATACCGGGGGACAGACGGGACAGACCGGGGGACAGACGGGACAGACAGGACAGACCGGGGGACAGACGGGACAGACCGGAGGACAGACGGGACAGACCGGGGAACAGCCGGGACAGACCGGAGGACAGACCGGGGGACAGACGGGACAGACCGGGGAACAGACGGGACAGACCGGGGGACAAACGGGACAGACAGGACAGACCGGGGGACAGACGGGACAGACCGGGGGACAGACGAGACAGACCGGGGGACAGGGCTGGAGGCAGGTACAGGTACAGGCACCAGAGGCGAAACGGAGGACAGACCAGGGACCTGGCCAAGAGGTAGCCTAGGTGAAATATCAGGAGTACCAATCAGCATTAGAAGAAAACAAAACAAGAGGAAAACAAACAGGAGGGCAAACAGACGTGCAAGGAGGGCATGCAAGTAGAATGACCACGAAACTCCCACCCTTGTTCGGTTGTTCCACAGTTCCTTCACGAAAACATCTCAGAAGTCTCCCTCCCCCCTCTGAAAAACCGCTGCGCATCCCATTACGGCTTTCTGCCGTGGGTGGTACACCTCCTCTTTACCGGCGCTGGACGACACTGGGTGCCATAAAGTCGCGGAGGGGCGTGCTGGCGGTCTCCGGCAGGCCGCCCTGCCGCCCTGGTGGCCGGGCGGGCGGGCAGGACGCGCCGGGCCGATACCCCCCCCCCCCCGTGTTTATGTGGGCCGGTGTTTTAGTGTGGCGGTGTCGTTCCTCTAGCGTCACCTAATGGCTCTCGCCGGTGGTTTATGGCGCTCGACAGAGGACATTTCACGGAGCTTAGCCAAGATCAGCGCTTCCGATAGTGCTGGTCAGTTGCCGATATTTTACGGCAACGGAGGACGGACGACAAAAGAAGGGACGCACCGTGTCAGGAAATAGACGGGAAAACAGAGTCGGGTGTTGCGGAGGTATTGGCGTGTCACCTGGAGTGATAAAATACGCATGCCAGGGAAAGTTGTTGGTAATTTCTGTCCCGACTCGAGTGCGAGACGTACCATGTCAACTCGGAGGAATGCTAACAGGATGAGCTGTGAATGTAATTAAGGGTGCGTTCGGTAACCACGGAATATTCCACAGTCGACACACCTTCATGGAACTCTTCATAGTGGTCCGGAGAGATCGGATTGATATTTCATATGCAACATAAGTGCGTCAGGGCCCAGGTTCGTCGCTTCTGTGTTACTTCCTTGATATTTAATTGAGAGCGTGTGCCGCCTTTCGAAGCTCTTTACTTATCATATCATCAATGTCATTTAAATATTATTTGTAAAAGTGCAAGAGTAGGCTGATTCAGAATCGTGGGTGCGCATCGCACGCTCCTTCAACGCACGCTCCTGCAACGCACGCTCCTTCAACGCACACTCCTTCAACGCACGCTCGCTTCAAACACCTTGATCGTCTTGCAATCGGAACAAAATCAGGCACACAATATCATAATATTTTATGTCCACTCGAATGATCCTCCTTACCCAAATCTTCAGTCTAATCAATTCCATACCAAAAGTAGCCTTACTCATTACTCCATCCCCTGTTTGTGCATACTTCCGTTCAACACATTCGCTGCAGGCATTCCTAGGAACAATGCTGGCTATGAGAACTTCCCGGAGAACGTAAATTGTTGGAAATCTTCGAGCCCTGATAACTGGAATGCGGCAGAAAAACACAGAAGATGCATGCTGGATGCGATTAATGATAGGCATTACTCACTTCATGGCAAATTACGGCGCGGCTCGGCCGGCTGTCCGATGTGTTGGTGATAATGAGATAAATCACCGCGCGCCGTCCGGCCGGGCACCCGGCCGAGCCGTCCGTGTGGCCGCCCGTGTGGCCGCCCTGCGCCGGTTACACGTGTGACCGCCCCGCGCCGGTTACACGTGCGGCTCGTGAGAACAAGGGCACGAGCCGATCACCTCCCACGCATTCCACACCGCGCGGAGCTCCGCCGCTGTCCGCCCCCGCACGGTACCGCGCGCGCCGCCCGCCGAGGAAGTGTGCCCCGGTACCTGGTACCGGTACGGATACTGGTAACACCCCTGGTCCTGGGCAGACATGCGTCCACTTCCGCCATCCCGTAGCCATCGAAACATCTTAGGTCACCAGCTACAGGAGCTTAGTTTAGTGCACTGCTCAGCAGGGGCGTAGGATCCTATTCAGTGAGGGGGAGGGGCTTCAGCCCCCCAACTTGTGGCTCAGCCCCCCCCCCCCAACTTGTTAGTCAGCCCCAACTTTAAATAATAAATATTAGACATACAAAACAGTATGAAAGAAAAATAAGTGAAAACAAAACAGATTTAACATATTACTTATTATATAAACTAAAGATCAACACTATTTATTGATTGTCAGGCAGGCGCGCAGCCGGGGGGGGGGGGGGGGGCAATCATTCCCCCCTCTTACGGGTCACAGGGGGCCCACCGAGATTGAAGAAAGTCCATGATCTCATCGTGCTCTGCATCGGAAACGACGCGGCAATTCTTGCCCCGTGTGCTTTGAAGCCACTCGTCCAGCTTCATGACAAATATCACGGGACATATGGAAGGGGAAATCGAAAGCACGTCTCACTGAAAGACAGACTGCCGAACGCTCCGAAAACCAACTCTCGACTTTCGAAGCCAGCCCAGGAGGCCTCTTGGGCATGTCCAGGGGCCCATTCAGCCCACAAACCTGCCCAGGGGCCTCTAGAGCATATCCACTTGTCCAGGAGACTAGAGCCCACTCAGGGGCCCACAAACCTGCCCAGGGGCCTCTAGAGGATATCCACTTGTCCAGGAGACTAGAGCCCACTCAGGGGCCCACAAACCTGCCCAGGGGCCTATAGAGCATATCCACTTGTCCAGGGGCCAATTGAGCCCACTCAGGGGCCCCACAAACCTGCCCAGGGGCCTCTAGAGCATATCCACTTGTCCAGGGGACTAGAGCCCACTCAGGGGCCCCACAAACCTGCCCAGGGGCCTCTAGAGCATATCCACTTGTCCAGGGGCCAATTGAGCCCACCCAGGGCCCAAAAAGCCTGCCCAGTGGCCTCTCGAGCATGTCCAGGAACCCATTGAGTATGTTTAGGGCCTCTCATGTGTCCCGTCATGTGATGCCTGCGAACACACTGAACATAATTGTACAAGCTCTTGTCATGTCCATCGTGCGATACTGTATGAGCGTGTATGGATCGTGTGGTGTGACGCAGATGGCTCGCGTACAGAAGGTCATCAACTTCTGCGCGAGGGTCGTCAGTGGCCGCAAACGAAGCGATCACATCTCGGGAGTCATTGAGAAGCTCGGCTGGTTGCGAGCGGCTGAGTTGGCCGAGTACCACACCATCTGCGCAGTCCAACGGGCTATAGTGACGAACACCCCAGAACACATCAGCCAAACCATTGGCCCAGTAGCCCACGAGGTACATGAGCACAATAACCGAAACGCCGACAGAATAACGCAGCCACGAGCCCGAACTGAGACAGGGAAGCGCCGACTGTGCATCAGAGGAGTCACAATGTTGAACCGCACCAAATTGAACCCACATGTGTCATCGTTCCGCGGGAATGTGAAACGCACGATCCTGTCGAGGCGCCACTGAATGCTCCGTGTCCTGTATGTCGTGTATGCCCTGTATGTCATGCGCACTTCGTGTTCGTTGGGCTGATGCCTATATCAACTTGTCCAATGTTTTAACTGGTTCTACGTGTCAGGTGAAAAGCCACCATGTTTGTGGATCCTTGATGAATATACATCTATCTATCCATCTATCTATCGGTTCCCACCAAAATATGCTATTACTTTTTGACAAAATGGCATAGAAACACTTCTTGCACTATGTCTATTATGATTATATATGCCCTACTATCCTTCACAATCAACTAACATTTAATAAAATGGTATCCAAATTAGCAGTTAACTCATGCACCCAGCGACGGTCTAGTTAGTGGTTGCAACCCTCAATTTTTGAAAACAATTATAGGGGTTCATTTATTTTCAACATTAGGAGTTTTGCATAGTTTTGTCACTGGCTGTATATAATACAATGTTTTAGCTTATCAGTAAGACGCCGTAGTTGGCGATGAACGAGCGAGCGCGAAGGAAGTGAATGGCGAATTTCAACTCCATCGGGCAAGAAGTTTCTGAGATACAAAAAGGGTGCGCACGTGCACAAGTGCAGAGGCACCCCACCTCTGACTTGTGGGAAAGTGGCGGCTGAGAAGTCCCTAAAAACACACACAATTTGAACACAATCGGCTCAGCCGTTCCTGAGATATATAATAGGGGTGTACACGTGCGCACGTGCAGAGGCAACTCACCCCTGACTTGTGGGAAAGTGGCGGCTGAGGGATCCCTAACCACACACCAAATTTGCACAAAATAAGCCCAGCCGTTGCAGAGTTTTTGCGAGAAAACACTTCTCAACACCCTTCACGCGCCATGCGCCATGCGCAGTGGTAGTCGCCCTTCTGAGCCGACACTGGTATCAAACAGGGAAGAGTGGGTGCCCCACCCACTCTTCCCTGTTTGGGATCTCAGCAAAGGACCTACTCAGCAAAAAAGCCCGCGTGTCAATCGGACTTGCGGTCGCAAATATATGAGCTTCTCAAAAGCGTCGCCACGGGCCGGGCCGGGCCGGGCCGGGCCGCTCATTTTCATATTTTTCCCATACACCACGGAACGACGAGAGAGCGCGCAGCGCTCGCTCGTAATAAATAAAATGGCCACTTTTTCCAAAACAATCAACATAAAATAGTGCAGACAAATAAATAAAAAGGTAAATATTCCCTGTAAATAAGAGGCAATCTATTCAATTAATTATATAACACGGAGGGCTGAGACAGTATGCAAAAATTATTGCCTCAGCTCTCTGTGCTGAAACGTACAAAATACATGAAATATAAATAATACATTTACTAATTAATAATATTTAATAATAAATTACATTCATTTCATTCAATAAATAACTTGTCCATGTATTACATTCCCTTTCATTCACCTTGCTGGTTGTTCCACCCATAGCCAGATCACCGATATCCCCTTTGTGAAAAGCAGTAGTCAGAATATGTGGATCGACGAGAAACAATGCTTAGGATGGTGATCTGAAAACGGTTTTACCATGCGATCCAAAATTTGTAAATCGGATAATACTGGCCAGCTAGTTGTTTTGTTTCCTCATATACGGTTTAGTTTACTGAAATTTCTGATATGAGAAACAAATTTGAAGAGGCTCTAACTTGGAATATTATATTTCCATCGAAAATGTTCGCTGTGGGTTACACAGCAACATTTTCAAATTTGTTTCTCATATCAGAAATAGCATGTAAACTAAACCGTATATGAGGAAACAAAACATCTAACATCGAACTAGCATATTAGAATGGGGCTGGTAATGTTGAGAAAAAAATCGATTAAGGCTTATCATGGAAGTTTACCTATAGCAGAGAAAGGTGAGCACTGAGTACCCTCGGCAATTATCGCAAGGCATTATCGTCGTGTCCATGATTGTCGCTTATTGTTTCGGGTAATACATTTGTTCGATGATTGAAATTACATCGATTTGGCTAGCTAAAACATTTGTATTGTGGTCGGTATTACCTCGTTGGTGGTTTTGCCAGCTCTGCAAGAACCAGGAACCAGGGTGTGTAATTACTTTTTAAAAGAGTGACAAAAGCAAACCTTTTTCGTGCACAATGAGGTACTCATGTTAATAGCTTTATGTTTTGGCGTGTCTCACCGATTTTCAGGAAATTGTGTACATGTATTATGAACATTAACATTTTATCCAACACTCATAACGTTCGATACACTTGTGAGTATATTCAAAACCGAATTGATTTGCAGTTACATCAGCTGAAAGCCGCATTGATTGTCCATCCGCCATAGGTGCAAAAACAAAGGCATTACAAAACGGATCTAATAAACGTTTGAGGCCAGGCAAAAATAAATTTCAAGAAATTGTAATTCCATTTTCAGCTGTCTGGGGCTCCCAGCCGGTCGGGGCTACCCCAGCGATACAACAAAGCCTTACGGAACGTCTAAAAATATACCTACGCTACTTTTATTAGAATGCGTCCTTTTAATGATTATACAGATACAATTGCCTCACCTAGTGTGTATATAGTCCAATTTGGAGTAGCTTCCACAGTTCTTTGAAACATCAAGAGCTTCGGTGACCTCCCCCCCTCCCGTTGGTATTGCTATGATTTGTTCTTTCATATATTGCCTCTTTACGAATCTATCCACTTCCTACATTAATGATTAAGGAATTGCCCGTTCATCGTAACATTCTATTCATTTCAATCTGTTTTTATCAGTCAGCTAAAATAACGCACAAGACAGGCGAGGATCCAGTATTTCGGTCAGGGGGTGCCACATACAAAAAGTTGCGCCCTACGGGCGCGCTTGGCGGGCGTGACCCGGGCTCAGGGGGATGGGCGCGCGCCCTAGCACCCCCCTAGATCCATGCCTGCAAGATGACGATAATTGCGTTCACCTGACATAGACATATACTACGGGCCCGGCCTGCCCGGCCCCGATTTCGCGACTTCTCTGCTCTCTGCGAGCGTTCTGGCCGGAGGTCATTGACCCAGCTGACCCGGCCCGCGTGGTTCAAACCACGTGACCATTGCCCGACGCTAGCCTTTACGCAGGAACCCATTCATCCAGCCGACCTCCACCAATCCCACTCGTATAACTGTTTCGAGAGCGCTGATTGGCCGCGTGGGGTCACTGCTGGCTGGGCATCATATAGGCGTATGCAGGAATGCAGTTACGATCTTAGGCGATAGATGGCGCTGAAGATTGTTTGAAATTTAAGAAAATCCCGTGAATGCAAACCAACAAGGTGTACTTAATTTTCAAGAAGATGTGACCAGCATGCAAAATTGCAAACGATGCCGACAAATCGTTTAGTAGATATAAGCGATTATCTGACTCGCCACTAGTACCTAACATTACTTTTGCTGTGACCTGTACCTACCTAGGTAGTACCACATGTTCCCTTAAATCAGTCCTTCATGTACCCAGAAGTGAAATTAGATGAGTCCAGAGAAGATACTTAATAGACTTCCAGGGAAGATACTTCTTAGACCGACAGTACCTGCACGTGAAAAACAGTGAAAATCGTTAAATACGCTGACGATACTAACCTGATGGTAAGTGGCCGCAAGAGCGAACTGCCGTCACTTATCGAAATGCTGGAAGCGGCACTTGATTCAGTCGGTCAATGGTTTGCGAGCAGGAAAATGAAAGTAAATACTAAAAAACACAGCTCATCCTTTTCGGAACATCCCAAATTCTACGCCGGTGCAAATTCGTTTTGGCGGGGAAACAATTGCCGAAATACAGAAGGTGCGTAATCTCGGGGTAGAAATGGACCGGCATATGACCTTTCGACCCCATATGGACCTACTCACGGGAAGATGCCCCGGCTGATTCTGCTTGGTATCGGTGCTGCACGACACTGGCTCCCACGGGACATGGTGACGACCCTTGTCCACTGTTTTGTCCTGTCGCAACTGCGTTACTGTGTTTCTGTGTTTGGTAACGCCTCGTGCGAGACACGCGACCGAATTCAGAAGCTGATTAATTTTAGAGCCAGAGTAGTAACCGGCCGCGGAAAAAGGGAGCACATCAGTGACGTAGACCGATCTCTCAAGTGGCTCAGTGCAGTAGCACTATATCAGTACAGCACTGTCACCCGGTTTCGGGCTGTGCTACACACCGGCGAACCACTGTCGCTGTCATCGAACATCACGACCAACTCGGACATTCACACTCACAACACACGTAGCTCAAATCAATTTAGAGAGCCACGAGTGCGAACTCAGCTCGGTAAACGGACTTTTGCTTTCTCAGCGCCTGGACTGTACAATGCACTGCCTCAATCAGTACGAGAAAGCGGTGGCAGGTTCAAAGCCACATTGAAGGATCACCTCCTGAACAATGTTTGAATGCGTCTGGAGTGTACATATGCAAGGCGATGCGAATGGTGAGTGTTTGTAGTGGTTGTGACATGTTCGTTCATCGTTGACCTATTTATAACTACCGTTTTTTTTTGTGTGCTATGACACTGCGCATGAAAAGCCATACTGTGTGGATGCTCTAAGAAATACAATCTGAATCTGAATCTGAATATTTTGCTCAAAAGAGTATGTAACAATTATCCTCTCTGTTTCAATTGTCCACTCTATGTTGAACTCCTTCTACGTGTTCGATCTTTCACGTCATGAACTTCAAATACTTCAAATGGCTGTACTTCAAATATCATATTTAAGCCATGCCTTGACATATCAATAAATGCACTACCTTTGTTGCCATTAAGTTGTGATTTGAGGGCAAAACAATTTCTAACACTCGTAATGTATTGCCAACAAAAATATAAACAATATACTCGTTAGAACTGTGTGTTAAAATGTTATGGCAATCTCAAAGTCTCTTTTTGAGAACATGGATGATATTAATGCTTTTTAATCGGTTAATTTGTAAACTGATTGTTGCGTTTAAGTCTAACTTGCGACCCAAAGTACTCTTGTACTCCTGCCGAAAAATGAAAATGTTGATTAGTTTAGTGCATATAAATTAAAGACGACCCCAACGACAATACACACCGATCTAATTTGAATTTTGCCTATGCTGCGATTGGATATTGTGGAACTTGGATACATAAGTAAGTACTGTGAATGACTACATAATAGTTTTCAACAATCCTAAATACCAGTAAAACGCCTTTTTGGGCGATGACCGAGCGGGCGCGCACTGGTAAAGCTAAAACAGGTTTGGAATATGAAACGGTACGGGAGCACACGTGGTAGTAACACATAGTCCTTTTAGTCCTTTTAGTCCCCCATAAAAATTGCCAGGCCGCCATGCATGCCAACATACAAATTATGTTTGATTAAATTGTACATGATCTCCTTTCTCGAATCCGCCAAAAGGGAGTTCGTCCTGAGACTTGCATGCTTCAGCATATAAAAAACGAATGCTTAGATAAATCAAGCCATTTTTGATCAATAATTATTTGTGTTCATTTCGAAGTCTGCGGGTGTCACGCGCTGTGGTACCACCCCTATCAAAACGCATAATAACCAAATCAAAATTGATTTCATGGTTCTATCCAATGGTGAAAACCCGATCTCAATCGGAGCAGTGGTTGCCAAGTTATTAGCTTCCGAAAAGCGTCTGTATGGCCGGGTCGGGCCGGGTCGGGCCGGGTCGGGCCGGGTCGGGCCGGGTGAAATGTAAATTTGTCTAGTAAGTTGACTAGAAACCTCACGGGCGCTTCGCGCCCGCTCGGTAATTATTGTATATACTAACAACATTCAGCTCTGACATCAATATCTGCTTGTGATATTGATAGTTTGTGATATCAGCGAGGATGACTTCAACGAACTCGAGCATTCAAACACGATCAGATTTCCAAGACAAAAGTGGACCGCTTGCTTCGTGTAATAGCAGAGGCTTTCTTGACATGAAATTGCATTACTTTTCTCTTGTTTTGAACTGATTGTGTGTGAGTCCGACCGACACAAAAGTCAAACACTCCCTGCTGTGTGGGAAACCATGGTGAAATGAACAACTCAAACACTGCATTGTAAAATTACAGTTCAAAGGCTTTCGGCTTGTGATGTGTTGAATCAGCGTCAACACGAGCCATGTGCTGACTGCTGACGAAATTCAGAGGGGTCCCACAACCGCTCCTATATCGTGTCATAATCACAACCAGTGTAAGTGATGAGTATGAACATGACCTGCCTCTGACCGTCCACCCGATATTTGTTTTGACTGCGTGTGACCGGGCCGCCAATTTGAGAGGAGCGTCCGGGCGTGCCAGGGATGATGGTCGCTCTCTTTGTACCCGCTGTGCCGCGCCGCCCCCCGGCCGGCCCGCCTCGCAGGGGGTGACAAGGGGTGCAGCGCCCGCGGGCCGGCCGGCGCGAGCGGCGCCTCCAACCGTGTCGGCCAGATCAAACGCGCCGACAGATTGTTTTTGCGCGGCTAATGACGCGTCGGCAAGCGGCGCGGCGGAGGGGGGGGGGGGGGCTGAGGGGGTAGATTCTGCCGGTCACACGCCGGCACGAGTCGGGCTGCAACAGAGCCGTGACGCGGCGGCGGGAGAGGATGGGATAGCTGACGGCTGACGGCAGGCGGGGGTGGGGGGGGGGGGGGGGGGGGGGGACTGCAGGGACAGCTGCTGACCAGTGGTACGGGTGTGACGGGCGGCTGCGGAGCGGGGGCGGGGGCGGGGGCGGCAGGGACTTCCGCGCCGCCCCGTCGATCGCGGCGGGGTGTTCTCCTGTCACGAGCCAGACGATGGTGTCGGGTGGCTCGGCAAGAAGGAGCGGGTCCGGCTGGCACGTGCCGACCCTCTGTCGGGTTGACGGCCTCAGCTGACGGCCTGGTGCGAGATGTCGTGTCTGTGGGTCCTCCACCTCAGCTGACGGGCTGGTGTGAGATGTGCACGCCTGTCGGTCCCGAAGTTGAGGCAG
>JAXIVJ010016033.1:0-12500 GCA_036785665.1 Chirona hameri
TCGCTGTTCATCTCACATCTCACATACTACGCTTAGACGTGAAAAATCGTTATGCCAGAACGGCACAAAAAGCTGGGTTTGAGAGTCAAATCCCAAAGTCATATTATTATATAAAACTAATCAGATATCGCTTCTCCATGCATAAATAGATGATTTAAAACCAACTTCCTATAGTAATAATTGCGTAGATCTTCATTTAACCCGGCATTGACTGGGGTCTCAGCCGAATGCCATTGACTGGGGGGGGGGGGGGCGTTAAACGGCCCCTGGTTATCTTCCGAACCAATGATCAAAACGAGACGCGCAAGGCGGCATTCGAAAGCTCTCAATGAGACGAATATAAATCATGCTCAATAATTTTAAAGTGAGGTCAAACGTCAGGTTAAAACATTGTTTGTTCCATATAAATAGAAGTAAAAAGCAAAAATTTTAAACAAAACTTTTACAAAAATGTTAAAAGCAAGTTCTTTATGCATAGTAATGCTGTGAGAAGTGGTCGATTTTTGTCATTTAAAGGTCATAACTGAGTCATTTTTGAAGATATCGACATCAAAATTGGTACACATATTCACCGCACACGTCTCGATCACATATATTCCGTTCTTTTATAATTCTGATTTTTTCTTGAAAATTTTGTTAAAAAAAAATGTATTTGGATTTCTCAAAAGTTTGAATTTAACAAAAAACTCAAAATTCCGAGAAAGAAGTTTGATAGCCCGGTCTATTGTCAGTAATTTGATTTAACCCTATTTGTAACAGGGGGGGGGGGGGCGGATTCCGCCCCCCTCATGTTTTTCGAAGATATCTCCAGAACGGCAGGCAGCAGGCCCATGAAATTTTGGGACTTTTCATAGAATTGAATACCGCATTGGGAGTCAAAATTTTGAGTTCTTAACCTGAACAGAGGCGGTTCCAGGGTACAGTTTTGGGTGGGTTCGGAGGCGATATTTGGCGATAATACGGAAATGCGATCTTCACGGCTTCTTCCTAACTGCCTCAAGTATGAAGGAGTTACATCGGTTCACGGTGATTGCAACAAGTGAAAATTAGTTGATGTTAATGAAATATCATAAAAATGTCATGGCAGAGACGGTTTCAGGGGCTTGAAAGGGGGGGGGGGTTCCAGGAAGTATTCAATGCTTGGCGGGAAGCAAATAGAGCAATGTAAGGGGCATTTATAGTTATCAAGATGTAAAAAATAGCTTCTGCTTCCATTATGTGCATAATTTATTACATATAGAGTTTCAGGGGCGTGTTCAGGCACATGAAAAGGGGGTGACTGGCTTGGTGATGACGATATGCCAGCGATAACGGCGCAATAGACGGTTAGCTTATAATGATATATGCACATATGAGGCCAGAAAAGGGAAGTCATTTTTTGCAGAGGCGCGCTCAGGAATGGAAGAAAGGGGGTCATATTATTGCAAGGGAACTAAGAGGCATGGGCGTACAATGACATAACATACTGTAGTTTTGGATGAAACACGCACCACAGGCCACTCTACGAACGATTATAAGATAATAGGCGAGTCCAGGTAGGGTAAAAGGGGGGTAAGCAATGTTAATTGAAGTTGTAAGTGAAATAGTCACTGTTGACTAGTTAGTATCATAATAGCGCATAATATACTTATCGAAAGGTATTGAGCCGCCCCAGTTTGGATCCTGGATACGCATATGATAAAGTACAACATGCAAAAAGGAACTATCTACGATCAGTAGCATATTTATAGTGCTGGGTAGCAACTTGTCTGCGGTTAATATTTTTCCCAATTTTACCCCCCTTTTCACTAACCTGGTACCGCCTATGGCAAAAAATGTGATTTTTAACTGTTTTGTCTAATGGCACAATCACATACCATTTCATTTATTAAAAAAAAAAACATAAAAAATTGTTTTATTACGCATTTACTTCACCCCCATATTGAGTGACCTGCACACGCCTATGATTTTTTTATTTTCAAACGCCACTATCATATATCAATTTCAATTTCAATTTCTATCGATTCGTATTAATTGTGTTAAAATCGGTCGATAAACATGAAAGCTATGTTGGATCAAAAATAGCACTAAAATGTGTGGTTTTTGCCCCCCTGTTGCCCCCCTATCAAATATTTAGATTGTATTATTATTTATAAATGTAGATCGTGTTGAGGGGAACCAAACACTGTTTCATTTTTGAAAATCGGACGGGTAGATCTCGAGATCTCCGGGGGGCGGAATCCGCCCCCCCCCCCCTGTTACAAATAGGGGTAGCCAGGAGCCTGTTACAAATAGGGTAAGACAATTGAGTTTATCTCAAACATCGTACCTTTGACAGCGTTTTCCGCAAACCATTATTTTGCAACCAAAACCGAAGAACATGACGTCACTCTGATGTCATTCCCGATTGACCTATCATAACCTCATATTTTTCCTTTTGCCAACACGTGTAGCATTGATATGAGAGAAGGTACTGCAAAATTGGTGACGATACCGGTGTTCGTTTAAGAGTTATTGCAAAATAACGGGAGGGGGCAAAAATAGCCCCCCCCCCTCCAGTAACTCGCGGGTTAAGGGGTCTCTGTCGATCGGAGGGGGCTCTCGGGTCAGCTTGACGTGACCTCAGTCGGTTAAGGAGGCCTTCGGTCATCCTGAAGGTTCGGTCTAAGGGGGCCCATGGTCGGTCTGAGGGGGGCCATTGGTCGATGGGGCCTCTGACGGTCTCAGGGGGCCTCTGGCGGCCTGAGAAACCCTCTGTCTGCCTAAGGGGACCTTCGGCCAGCTTGATGGGGCCCTTGGTCAGCTTGAGGGGCATCAGTCCGCCTGATGGCCCTAGTCAACTTGAGGTGGCCCTTGGTCAGCTTGAAGGGACTTCGGTGGGCTTTAAGAGACCTTCGGCCATTCTGAGGGGCCCTCTGTCGGCCTGGGGGGCCCTTGGTCGGGTTGAGAGGATCCTCCTGCGCCCCGAAGGGGAACTCGGTCAGCCTGATAGGCCCACAGTCAACCTGAGCGGTCCTCGATCGGCTTGAGAGGACCTCAATCGGCCTGAAAGTAAAGGAGAACTCGGTCGTCTTGAGCGGGCCTACGCACATGAGGAGCCCTTACATGGTTTAATACCCCTTCAGATATGTATAGGCCTGACAGAACCCTTGCCAGTCTTGAGCGGATCCCAGGCTGGTCTAAGAGGGTGATTGTTGAGGTCTGAGAGGGCCACACCTCAGGCCGTCACTGGCCGGAGGGGGTCACTGGCAGTAGGGGCGCCGTCATTTGCTGGAGGGGCGAAGTCACTGGCCGGAGAGGCGCCGTTATTTGCCGGTGGGGCACCGTCACTAGCCGGAGGAGCACCTTTCACTGGCCAGAGAGGGGCCGTCACTGGCCGGAGGGGCGCCGTCACTGCCGAAAGGGGCGCCGTCACTGGCCGAAGGGGCGTCGTCACTGGCTGCAAGAGTGACGTCTCAGGTTGGAGGAGTGCCGTCACTGGCCAGATGAGCGCCGTCACTAGCCAGAAGGGCGCCGTCACTGGCCGGAGGGGCGCCGTCACTGGCCGGAGGGGCGCCGTCACTAGTCTGATGGGCGCCGTCACTAGCCGGAGGGGCGCCGTCACTGGCCGCAAGAGTGCCGTCATTGTAAGAGGGTATTGTGTGCATGTCTAGTGTATGACAACGCTGATGTTTGAAGGCATCAGGTGTCTCCTGAGGCGCGTAATGTGTCACTCCTAGTGCGCCGGCGGCGCCCAGAATGTGCCTTCGGCGCAAAACTAGTGTCCCCATGCGTCTTCGGCGCAGTGGGGTCAATCTGCATTGGGGGGGGGGGGGGGGGGGGTAAAGCCTTGTTGCCCTGGTGCCCCCCCCCCCCCCTGGATCCGCCCCTGGTGTGGACGTAGACAGCAGGCGGTCCTGGATGAAGGCTTATGTATGGTCTGAGCAGATGCACCGATCGCGCTGGCTCAGCTGAGAAATGTGCAGAATTGGCGGCTCGATCTCTTATGTAGGTGCAATGTGTTTCGGTGTGTGTCTGTGTGTGGATTGGCGGGGTGGGGGTGGGGGTAAAGACGTCGCGAAGGATGTGCGCCAGTGCGTGACACTACTGCTTAGCTACCCAGAATCACGTCGGCTGCACAGATGGCTCTTCGGTACCCGACCCGACTTGGAGTGCTTGCTATCTGTGATCCTCTGATCTGTAGGTATTATAGCAGCGTCGTGCAAGAAAAACATTGCGCCAAATTATTTATTTGCATGTAATATGTTAAGTTTCTAGAAGTTAAAAGCGAAGAAGAAAGTGTTTTCTTATTTGATGAACTCATTCCCTCAAGTACAGCGGTGACCGAAATTACTATTATAGGTGGCAGCACCTTCGATAGCAAGATTTTCCGTATGAAAGGTAAATCGTCCGTGCCTCACGAATTCAAGTTTTTATGAGAGAAAAAATATTGGTAGGGTTGTTGTTTTGATGTGCTAGCGCCATGGAATTTCTTTGTCCAACTTGTATTTGTGACTGATGACACACCCTAATACACATCCCGCATGAGCTAAAGTGAGACTGTTGGGCAAGGTCAAGGTCAGGTCACAAAAGGTCACTATGCTCAAAATATCTACGAAAGTCATGCGACACATGTTTATGAGTTATTTTCCACGTATAATTATAAAGTGATAGTAATTTTACCATCTGATTTAATTTACTTGAAGTCAATGTCAGGTTCAGGTCAAGTTCAGGTCAATGAAGGTCAACATTTGTAATTGATAAATATAAATCAAAAGGTTATGTTTCTAGACCAGTTGTGTCTCAGAAATACAGAGGTGCCATTTATTTGTCTATATCTGGTCAATAAAAGCCAAAAAACGCAATTAGTATATATGACGTCATGAGTTACCCATACTTT
The DNA here is from genome assembly GCA_036785665.1 of Chirona hameri. Lineage (NCBI taxonomy): Eukaryota > Metazoa > Arthropoda > Thecostraca > Balanomorpha > Balanidae > Chirona > Chirona hameri. Next base: position 4,859 of record JAXIVJ010016033.1, read on the forward strand.
AGATGCCATAAGTCAGTCAAAAATGGTGATATCATTCTGAAACTTGGTATGGCAGTTTCCCATATGTTGTTCTCTGACATATATTCCGGCTTTTTGAATATCTTTGAAACATGTGATTTGGTGGGCAATTCCCCCCCCCCCCCCTAGATTTAGGGGGAGATTAGACTTATCAATTAAAAATGTTGACCTTCATTGACCTGAATTTGACCTGAACCTGACATTGACTTCACGTAAATGAAATCAGATGGTAAAATTACTATCACTTTAGAATTCTACGTGGAAAATAACTCATAAACATGTGTCGCATGACTTTCGTTGATATTTTAAGCATAGTGACCTTTTGTGACCTGACCTTGACCTTGGCCAACAATCTCACTTTAGCTCATGCGGGATGTGTATTAGGGTGTGTCATCAGTCACAAATACAAGTTGGACAAAGAAATTCCATGGCGTTAGCACATCAAAACACCAACCCTACCAATATTTTGTCATAAATACTTGAATTCGTGAGGCTCGGACGATTTACCTTTCATACGAAAAATCTTGCTATCGAAGGTGCTGCCACCTATAATAGTAATTTAGGTCACCGCTGTACTGGAGGGAATGAGTTCATCAAATAAGAAAATACTTTCTTCTTCGCTTTTAACTTCTAGAAACTTAACATATTGCATGCAAATAAATAATTTGGCGCAATGTTTTTCTTGCACGACGCTGCTATAATACCTACAGATCAGAGGATCACAGATAGCAAGCACTCCAAGTCGGGTCGGGTACCGAAGAGCCATCTGTGCAGCCGACGTGATTCTGGGTAGCTAAGCAGTAGTGTCACGCACTGGCGCACATCCTTCGCGACGTCTTTACCCCCACCCCCACCCCGCCAATCCACACACAGACACACCGAAACACACTGTACCTACATAAGAGATCGAGCCGCCAATTCTGCACTTTGCTCAGCTGCGCCAGCGCGATCGGTGCATCTGCTCAGACCATACATAAGCCTTCATCCAGGACCGCCTGCTGTCTACGTCCACACCAGGGGCGGATCCAGGGGGGGGCAACAGGGCAACAAGGCTTTACGCCCCCCCCCCCCCCCCCCCCCCCAATGCAGATTGACCCCACTGCGCCGAAGACGCATGGGGACACTAGTTTTGCGCCGAAGGCACATTCTGGGCGCCGCCGGCGCACTAGGAGTGACACATTACGCGCCTCAGGAGACACCTGATGCCTTCAAACATCAGCGTTGTCATACACTAGACATGCACACAATGCCCTCTTACAATGACGGCACTCTTGCGGCCAGTGACGGCGCCCCTCCGGCTAGTGACGGAGCCCCTCCGGCCAGTGACGGCGCCCTCCGGCCAGTGACGGCGCCCTTCTGGCTAGTGACGGCGCTCATCTGGCCAGTGACGGCACTCCTCCAACCTAAGACGTCACTCTTGCAGCCAGTGACGACGCCCCTTCGGCCAGTGACGGCGCCCCTTCGGGCAGTGACGGCGCCCCTCCGGCCAGTAACGGCCCCTCTCCGGCCAGTGAAAGGTGCTCCTCCGGCTAGTGACGGCGCCCCACCGGCAAATAACGGCGCCTCTCCGGCCAGTGACTTCGCCCCTCCAGCAAATGACGGCGCCCCTACTGCCAGTGACCACCTCCGGCCAGTGACGGCCTGAGGTGCGGCCCCCTCAGACCTCAACAATCACCCTCTTAGACCAGCCTGGGATCCGCTCAAGACTGGCAAGGGTTCTGTCAGGCCTATAAATATCTGAAGGGGTATTAAACCATATAAGGGCTCCTCATGTGCGGAGGCCCGCTCAAGACGACCGAGTTCTCCTTCACTTTCAGACCGATTGAGGTCCTCTCAAGCCGATCGAGGACCGCTCAGGTTGACTGTGGGCCTATCAGGCTGACCGAGTTCCCCTTCGGGGCGCAGGAGGATCCTCTCAACCCGACCAAGGGCCCCCCAGGCCGACAGAGGGCCCCTCAGAATGACCGAAGGTCTCTTAAAGTCCACCGAAGTCCCTTCAAGCTGACCAAGGGCCACCTCAAGTTGACTAGGGCCATCAGGCGGACTGATGCCCCTCAAGCTGACTGAGGGACTCTAAAGGCCAAATGAGGGTCCCTCAAGCAGACAGAGGGCCCCTAATGCCAACCAAAGGCCCCTCATACCAAATTTAAGGACTCACAGGCTGATAAAGGGCCTCCTCAGGCTGACAAGGGGCTCCCTCAAGCGGACCTAGGGCCCTCAGACCGAGTGACGGCCCTGAAACCGACCGAGGTTCCTTAAGGTCGGCTTAGGGTCCCTGAAGCCGACCGAGCGCCCCTCATGCCGACCGGGGGCCCCTCAGACAAACACGGGTCCCTCTCTCAGGCAGGCAGAGGGCCCATCAGGACGTCTACGGGCTCTCTGGGTTGACAAAGGCCCCTCAAGCCGAACGAGGACCCTCAGGACGACCGAGCCCCCCTTCAGAGCGACCGAGGACCTCCTGAAGCCGACTGCGGGCCTTTCAGACCGACAGAGGCCCCCTCAGGTTGACCGAAGGCTACCTCAGGCAGACCGAGGGCCGCTCAGGCGGACAGAGGGCCCTCAGGCCGACAGAGGGCGCCTCAGGCTTACAGAGGACCCCCTTAGGCCGACCAAGGATCCCTCAGGATGACCAAAGGCCTCCTTAGCCGACCGAGTTCCTTTCAAGCCCCCTCAGGCCGACAGTGGTCACCTAAGGTCAACCGAAAGCCCCTCTTGCCGACTGAGGCTCCCGCATGCTGACCAAGGGCCCCATCAAGCTGGCCGAAGGTCCCCTTAGGCAGACAGAGGGCTTCTCAGGCCGCCAGAGGCCCCCTGAGACCGTCAGAGGCCCCATCGATCAATGGCCCCCTCAGACCGACCATGAGCCCCCTTAGACCGACCCTTCAGGATGACCGAAGGCCTCCTTAACCGACTGAGGTCACGTCAAGCCGACCGAGAGCCCCCTCCGATCGACAGAGACCCTTTAATCCCCGCCCCGCTGGGGTATTCAGCCGAGTACGCCCCGTGGGGGGGGGGGGGGGAGATTTTGCCCCCTCGTTATCTTCCGAACCAATAACCGCAGCGAGACTCGCAAGGCGGCAATCGAAAGTTTTGAATGAGACCCATCTACAGTCTACGTGAAATTTCAAAATAAGGTTACATGTCAGGTCACGGACAGGTCAAAGTTCAAAATTGTGGTATTTGAGTTTATGGGCTATACTTTCCATCCAAAGCCTTAGATTGCGACTATTATCGCACAAAGTGCTCTCAAATGTACAATGCATCTCCCGCGCGCATAAGATAAAGTGAAATTGTAAGCAAAGGTCAAGGTCAGGTCACCAAAGGTCACTATTGGCAAGAGGTCTACGAAAGCCATGCGACACATGTGTATGGATTATTTTACACGTATAATTCGATAGTAGCAGCTATTTTCACAACCTAACCAAATATAATGGCCCTCAGGTCAAGGTCAGGTCATAAAAGGTCAATTTGAAATTGATGATTTAACACAATACAAAAGGCATGCTTCTAGACCAATTTTGTCTCAGAAATACATAGGTGGCATTTATTTGCCTGTATCAGGTCACCAAAAGCCAAAAAACGCAACTCCAAAAAATGACGTCATGAGTGAGAAAAGTCGTCCGTGCCTCACGAATTTTGCAATGGAAGCGTTTTCTATTGCCTTGCAGGCTACTAAAGAGTGTTGTGCCATGGAAAATCTTTGTCCAAATTGAAACCATGAAAATAACCCCTTTGATGACACACCCTAATGTGTATCATACCTTTGGCAGCACTTTGGGTGATCATAGTCGTAATAGAAGGCTTTGGATGGAAAGCATGGCCCATAAACTCAAATACGTCGATTTCGACCTTTGACCTGACCATGACCTGACGTTTGACCTCACTTTAAAATTATTGAGCATTATTTATATTCGTCTCATTGAGAGCTTTCGAATGCCGCCTTGCGTGTCTCGTTTCGATCATTGGTTCGGAAAATAACCAGGGGGCGTTTAACGCCCCCCCCCCCCCCCCCCCCCAGTCAATGGCGTTCGGCTGAGACCCCAGTCAATGCCGGGTTAAACGAAGATCTACGCAATTATTACTATAGGAAGTTGGTTTTAAATCATCTATTTATGCATGGAGAAGCGATATCTGATTAGTTGTTATATAATAATATGACTTTGAGATTTGACTCTCAAACCCAGCTTTTTGTGCCGTTCTGGCATAACGATTTTTCACGTCTAAGCGTAGTATGTGAGATGTGAGATGAACAGCGATGCATGTTATTAACAACCACTTTAGGCTTGGTTGCCTCGTTTTCCATTCAAAGGTATACTGCTCGGGGTGGCCTTCTGGAGGCCAGAGTTGGCCCTCTGTAGGTCAGAATGAGCCCTCTGGAGCCCAGAATGGGCCCTCTGGAGGCCACAGTGGGCCCTCAGGTCAGATTGGAACATATGGAGGCCAGAATGGGCCTCTTGAGGCCAGGGTTGGACCTCTCGGGGCCAGCGTGAGTGATCTGGAAGCCAGATTGTGGCCTCTGGAGGCCAGGTTGGGCCCCGAGGAGGCCAGGGCGATGTTATTGTAAACCAGGGTGGGCCCTCTAGAGACCGGCCAGAGTGGGATCTCTGGATACCAGAGTTGGCCCTCTGGAGGTCAGAGCTGGCCCTCTAAAGGCCGACCAAAGCGGGCCGTTCGAATGCCAGAGTGAGGCCGTTGACGGCCAGAGTGGGCATTCTGGACGTCAGTGTGCCCTCTGGAAGCCAGGTGCCCCACCTGGCACCTGGCACTATTTGAGTCTAAAAGAGCCATACAAGCGAGTCATTCTGGGAGAGTCCTCAGCCGGACTGAAAGAATCCTTAGTCGATCTGAGGAAGGCCCGTAGCTTGGCTTGAGAGAGCCCTCAGTCGGCTCCGATGTGTAAGAAAGTACTGAAAGTTTCAGGTTGATATCTTGAACGGTTTTTAAGTTATCACGAAAATTCGACAGGGAGCGGGGACATTATCACCCCCCCCCCCCCCCCCCTTCCCCGGTCAATGGCGAGTTAAGTTGTTTAAACCCTCTCAGCTCTGGAAAATTATGGACTCTCATATCAACATAGGATCCTCTCAAGCCTGACAAAATCCCTCTCAAACGGGCATAGCGTCTGATATGGTCTCAAGTATAATACAGCCTTATCAGGCCAAGAATTACCGGTGTTACAAGTGGTGACAGGCGTTAGCATTGGAAATCAGGCCCCAGAAGGAACACTCAAAGTTGGGGTTGCACTTAGGTCATTGGGGTTGCATAATTAGAAGTTTGGGTTGCAACTATTACTTCAAAAGTATATATGTTGCTACGCCTATGTCTTTGGCCTCTTTGGCCTCGTTCTAGAACATTTCTGCAACTCGCGCTGCACGCTCGTGCGGTTATTTCTTAAAACGACTCAGGCTCTGAACTGAAGCCCAAATTGACCGAAGGCTTATGACTGTCGCCATTTTTAGACCCTAAAAGTACGATAAGCTAAAACTCTAAACAAATGACTGCAGAACACATCAACTCTTCTAAATGAATCACTCCTGAGACGCTCTCATTTGGGGTTCTCACATCCTATAACTCTCCAATGTATTTACCATATTTACTATAATACAAATATTGTTACCGCCGCGCAGAAAATGCCGCTGATGCGGCATTTTCAGTCATGATTTTCACTATAGTGACGTCACAACTACAATTACCTTAATTGTTTGAGTTTTTATCATTTTGAGCTCAATTCAAATTATTATTATTTTTTGTTTAAATTAACTCCATGACAAATTATCCTTGTTTTTATGAGCCCAACATATTGGTACCTTACAAAATTGTCCCAACCCAATTAATTTTATTATAAGATCTTGTGTTAAAATAGTTTTAACATTTATTAGAAAATAATCACATTTCGTTATAACATTTGTATAGTAAAAAGAAGCAAATATCGCCAATTCTCATTTTCGATGTACTACAAGGAAAACAGTTTGTCATAAATAACATTTAAAATCCAACAATAGGTACAACATATTATCTCCAAATTACTGAGAACGACTATGTAGGTACCCAGGGCCGTAGGATCATATTCAGCTGGGTCATAAACACTAAAGAACAACACTACTTATTGACAAACAGGTAACTTTTTCAATTTCAGACACACAAAATGGCAATAGGTATATGTTTTTACATAAAAAACATGAGCAAAGCAAGATTGAGTGTAGCATATTTCACATTGGGCTTAGTTCTGGATAAATGTCACACATTAGAATGCACCCTTACATGGTTAGCCAAAGGTATTACAATTTGAGTTTAAATATGTTGGTGAAATTAACACTTAATGAAGAACTTGACCAATATTATAAATATGTTTGTGTCTGAAAGTATACCAACCATCCTAAGCTGGAAAAAGAACAGAAATAATCAGACCTAAATAAAATGAGTTAAAAATCATGATTATCACAACCTTCAATGTTTAGCCAGACAAACATTATTTTCACAAGATATACCTGGTCATTGTGTTGAAAAGTGGAGGGCCACATCAGTAAAAGTCATTTTAAAAGAAAATAGCCTAATCCAAGGCACCTAATCCTACATCAATAAAACCAAAACTTATCGAAAACAGCAGAAATATTGAAAAGCAATAACACACATACGTCAATGCAACGGACAAGATAAATGCGCATATTTTGGCATAGCCGCGTCATATTTGCCTCTTGTATTATTACTAAAGCGATGCTGTTTGGTTCTCGCCTAATTTGTTTGCTTTGTGGGAAATATGTTATATGTATTTGTATATCTCAGCTGTAATATATAAAAGCGGACCTAGACCATTGGCATCACCAGACATTTTAAGTTCGAGAGGCCATTTTTCTGACAGACGTTTGCGTCCCAAGAAACGACTTTAACTAGAAATAAACACATCATATTTTGCCCAAAAATGACAATTTTGTGTCGAGGCGAACCTCCGATTTCATCAACCAGGAGGCCAGTTTTTTCGAACTTAAAATATCTATATATGTATCGATGTCTAGGGGTTATCAGTCCCCAGGTTCCGGGAACACGTTGCCCCTTGGCGACACCTATGCGCCACTGAAGATCAAAAGCAGAACAAGTCGGCATAACCAGATTGTTCTGTTCTTCTATGGACGCCTGTTAGAGGGACAAGGGTAAACTTTTGGGTAAGGATTTTTGTTGAAATGATTCATTTTGTTAGGCATAGGAAATTTGATGGAGTAAAAGGTACCCAAAGACGAGAAAAGCTCAAATCCGCAAAAAATGCATAAGAGTGGTTCTCTGAAAAATAAAAATTTCCCAAAAAAAATCAAAGAAGTTAGACAAGAGATGAGGTATAAGGGGCAAAGGAAAACGGCGACGCTTCGTGCCGCCGTTTTTCGTTATCTCTGAAAAACCTTGCGGATGCACAAACCAGAGGCGTAGGAACGTGGGGGACAGGGACGGCGGAAGAGGGGGCAGGGGAGCAGCTCAAGAAGTTGGGGAGCAAATATATGGTGTTGCCCCCATAAATGTGCAATGAGGGCCCCTCTTGAAATATTTATATTTATTTTTGACCGAAAAAGAAATTGACCGAGGGCCTTCGAGGTGTCCTCGAACAGCCTGAGGGGACCCTCGGTCGGTCCTCGTC
>JAXIVJ010016033.1:17500-22500 GCA_036785665.1 Chirona hameri
TCAACACGCGCCATGGAGGGGGGGGGGGGGGGGCGAAATCCGCCCACCCCTCCGGTTTTTCGAGGATAGCGCAAAAAGAGCGGCGTGCAGCGCCGCCATTTTTTACATACCTGTTTGGAAATTAACTACCCACATTATGTAAAATTATTGACCTCGAGTCATCTCAGGTCAGGTCATCAGACCCGGACACGTGATGACCCCACCTCCAAAAGGTTTGCAGTAGTACCGCAGCCACAGTTTAAGGCCGATCAGTTTCAAACTTACAGGATTTCATAAAGGTACCTACAATTTGTTTATCTCATATTTATAATATCGGTGACCTAAGGTCAGGTCAATTTCGTTTCCGCCAACACTGTTTTGTCAATAACTATCGACATAATGAAGATAGAGAAGTGAAAATGGTACCAAAGTGTCTCTCAATATGCAAAATGAACTACTTGGGACAGCATTTGACCTTGAACTGAGGTCAAATTTATCAGTTAACCTAACCTGGTTAACATGAATATGGGTCGAAGTGCCTTAACAAGATAAACACGATGGTGTCAAACGTATTGCTTTATCTTTATTAGGTAAAAAGTTATTTGCGAAAAACAGTTTTGCCAAAAAAACTTTTTTGACATTTGATGACCTCTGAAGCCCAAACTATTGACCTGAGCTCAAATCTGAATACACCAAGTGGATTTCATTTTTCATAAGCTTTAGATAGTTTTTTTCTTCCGTTTGTTCCTAGCCATCATAGTTCCCGTGACATTTGGGGGTGTTCGAAGCGAAGTCCTAAAACTGGAAAATCTTATCCTTGATGACCTCTGGTGACATTAATATTGACCTGACCTAAACAATACCGATGTACTTTCGATAGAGCTTGTCTCGAGCTATCTAACGCCGTTTTCGGCTTGTCGCTACGTTGAGTGGTTTTCGAGATCATAGGGGGGGGGGGGCGAAATCCCCCCCCCCTTCCAGGACGTGTAATTCTCAGAGGCCCTCCAGGGCGCGTGTTAAATGGAATAGTTCACCTTTAATATGGGGTTTTGAACTGAGATATCAGATTTGTAGAGCAGATTGAAAAATGGGTTGTGGTGAAATAATTACCTCGCTACGCTAAGTAATTTCGACACAGGACTAGTGGGCCCCTTGTAGATTATTTGGTTTCGGGGCGGTTTCGGGGTCCCGAAACTTCGTCGGTAGTATGATGTCATACTCGCTGACGTCAGATTTGCGTGATACGCAGATTCTGCCGCAAACTAGCCGTAACCATTGCCATTAGTACCGATCACCATAAAACAACACCGATTGTGATTACCATCGAGTCGGTTCAGTGACTGGGACGGTGCCATATCGTTGTCCCCTATTACGAATTGCCCACTCTATCGTATTCCCCTCTCGATCGCAATGCCCTCCCGTTCGCAATGCCCTCCCTATCGTATTCCCCTACGACGAATTACCCTCCCGTACACAATCCCATCCCGTTCATATTACCCTATTACGAATTGCTCTATTACAAATTACCCTCCCGTTCACAATCCCCTCCCGTTCATATTGCCGTAATACGAATCGCCCTATGACGAATTCGGAATTATCCTTCCGTGTACAATGGCCTCCCGTTCATATTGCTCTCCCTATCGTATTCCCCTCCTGCTGCATTCCCCTCCCAGTCGTTAGCTCATCCTAGTCTTCCTAAGATCGGCATTAGTTTCAAGGCATAGCCACCAGAGAGTGCTGCACTTCCTTGATTCCAGAGACAGACTAATAGGGATCGACTGTACCTCATGGTTTTCTAAACGACGATAGCAGCATGAAGTCAAAACGCTACTGTACACTAGCTCACTCTGGTGGCTGTGCCATGAAGTTGAAACTAATGCAGATCTTAGGAAGGCTGTGATGAGCTAACAGCAGGGAGGGGAGCACAACCGGGAGGGAGAATACGATAGGGAGGGCAATAGCCGTTTTCACGAAGGATTTTGCGTTTGGGGCGATTGGGGCGTTTGGGCTAAATGGGTCTATAGCTTGTAAAAACACGGCTTTTTCCGGTGATATTTGGTATCAATCACAATTTTATGAATTAATGTATAAGTATATGCTCTTACAATGCAATATGTACCGTTAGTTTGCTTTGCATATTCACATTCATGAGCAAATCTGGCAATTTTGGGTTGTGTTAGTTCCTTCTACAAAACATACCGAAAACGCCCCAAAAGAGGCTAAAAAGTATACTAGATAATCAGCTTCGATGAAATAAATACGGAATTGACAGTTAGTTAGGGCAAAACTGAAGATATTAATGGCAAAGAAGTATAACATTATGATGAAAAACGCAATCAAATGTCAAAAGCATAGACAAACCTTAATTCATCGTCGCTCCGTCCCGCTGAGATCGTCCAATTTAGAGCGGTAACTTCGTTGGTTTCCGAAAACCGAAACAATACTTACGCATTTCGAATCACACCAAATGTTTTTTATTTGACTAATTGATTAATTGATGAATCTCACAAAAAGCTGAAAAGACCTCAGAAAAGGCACTGAGCAGAGCCGTGGTCTGCGCCCAGAAATGGCGTCCGTTCGACCTAGAGCAGCCATTTTTGAGTTGTCAGTACCAGTGGCTGCAGAAAGCCCGCATGTTTCATAGGTTTATAACCTATGAAACATGCGGGCTTTCTGCAGCCACTGGTACTGAAAACTCCAAAATGGCTGCTCTAGGTCGAACGGACGCCATTTATGGGCGCAGACCACGGCTCTGCGCATGCGCAACGTGACGTCAGGCGACCGGCCGGCTGGTCGCTATGGAAACCAGCCGGACGGCGCCGGAGCCACGTGTGCAACGTGACGTCAGGCGATCGGCCGTCCCGTCGCCATGGTGACAGGGCGCGGTGGCGCCTGCGCCGAGCCAGCGCAGAGCCGGAGCCAGCATTCCCGTCATCTTACTACAAATGATCAAAACGAAATCGCTAATTATCATTAATCCTTGCTTTCAAAAGTGAATATAACTGAAAATATGAATGGGCTAATTCATCTAGTTTTCATTGAAATAAACTATTATTCCTGAAAACCATGTCGTTGCAAAATATGACCATTTCCCGAACCAGCCACTTCCGGGATTCGAGCAAGATGGCGTCGCACAAACACTCCAGCCGTCTAGCAACACCAGAGCTAGTTGAAGACATTTATTTTTATTTTAAGTAAACTATGGTGTTATCATTAAAATGGAATTTCCAGAAAAATGCATTAATTCATAAAGTTGCGATTGATACCAAAAATCACCTGGAAAAGCCGTGTTCTTACGAGCTATAGACCAATTTACCCCCAAACGCCCCAATCGCCCCAATCGCCCCAAACGCAAAAACCGTCGTGAAAACGGCTAATATGAACGGGAGGTCATTGTGAACGGGAGGGTAATTAGTTATAGGGCGATTCGTAATAGGGTAATATGAACGGGAGGGGATTGTGAACGGGAGGGTAATTCGTCATAGGGTAATTCGTCATAGGGCAATTCGTCGTAGGGGAGAACGATAGAGAGGATACTGCGAACGAGAGGACATTGCGATCGGGAGGAGAATACGATAGGGAGGGCAATTCGTAATAGGGGAAAACGACCCTCCTCCGACTGGGACAGTGGATCGAGTTAGTATTTGTATTTAAAAGTTAAGTTACCTTGTTTTTAACGGCTTTCAACCGTGGGTGCAGTCCCGGGATCAGAGGCCGGGGTGCCAAAAGCATGAAATTAGCCGTTTTCACGAAGGATTTTGCGTTTGGGGCGTTTGGGGCGATTGGGGCGATTGGGGCGATTGGGGCGATTGGGGCGATGGGGCGATTGGGGCGATTGGGGCGTTTTGGGTAAATGGGTCTATAACTTGTAAGAACACGGCTTTTCCCGGTTATTTTTGATATCAATCGCAACTTTATGAATTCATGTATTTTTCTGGAAATTCCATTTTAATGATAACACCATAGTTTACTTAAAATTAACAATTTCATCTTAAACTAGCTCTGGTGATGCCAGATGGCTGTGGTGGTTTGGGGCGTTTGGTGAGACTCCATCTTGCTCGAATCCCGGATGTGCGGGGTTCGGGAAATTGGGGCTCGGGCCTTTGGCCGAAGGGCCCTCTGGGGATGCCGTGCCCCCCCCCCCCTCCCCTTGCCGAAGGTCTGGCTGTGCCCCTGTCTGCTCATGGGGGTGGCGTATACAAAAAAAAAGAAAAATTTCAGGTCACTGAAGGTCAAAATTTTTAATTAATAAATATAAATAAACAAGGCATGTTTATGGACCAGTTGTTTCTCAGAAATACAGTGTTGACATTCATTTTTATGTATCTTGTCAATGAAAGACAAAAAACGCAACTTCAAAATATGACTTCATGACTTACTTATACTTTAGATGTCATAAGTCAGTCAAACATGGATATATCTGTTTGAAATGTGGGATAGTAGTTGCCTAGGTATATTTCTCTGACATATCTTCCGTTAATTTGTTTTTAGAAAATGTTGAATTTGCGATAATTTTCACACAAGTGTTTTGAGTTTTTGGGGTCAAAACTAAAATTTTACAACTCTGAGGTTGCTGGTTTGTAGCCCTTGCAATTTATATCTTTTGGCGTATTTTGATTGCATTTTCCTTCAAATGTGGCATTTGTACAGCCTGGCAAAGTTTAGCTGATTTTGGTGTAAAACTCGTGTGTAGTGACGTCACTAAATCCGCTATAACTCGAGACAAAAATCGACGAAATGTCTTCATTTTTCACAGAAGACGTAACCATGATTTATAAAAAGATACCCGAAGTGTTATGTTGATAGCGCTATTCATTTTTCAGCTATTGCGAAAATTCATCAGGGGGCGTTAAACGCCCCCCCCCCCCCCCCCCAGTCAATGGTGGTTTATGTGATTTTTCCAAGCTCAGCCTACTTGTCTGCATAGGCGTACACAAGGAGGGGAGGGGGGGGGGGGGCAAACGGGGAAATTGCTCCACCCCCCCCCCCCCCCCCATGAAGGTCTGTACGTGCCCCCTTTG
>JAXIVJ010016033.1:27500-29994 GCA_036785665.1 Chirona hameri
GTTCAAACACACATACAAACGAGCAAAACGAAAACAAAAACAAAGCACACAATCACAACACTCGCTCGACTCTGCCACATCAAGAGCCTCCGAAAACTCCCATCAGATCGCAAAACATCCAACGGTGATACGGTGATAATGATCGGTCATATCACTAAGTATAAACTGCCGCACCGGCACACTGGGCCAGCGCAACGGTCAGGGGCGGCAGCAACGACAGCAGCCGCGGCGGCGGTGGTGGCGGCGGCAGCAGTAGCAGCAGCAGCAGCAGCAGCAGCAAAGGCAGGGAAGGACGGGCCAGAGGCAGAAAGCCGGAAGGCGGAGGCGTGTATGCTGTATTTTGATGTTTTAATCTTATATTGTATTATGTGTTGTTATACTATATTGTATGTGATTTGTATGGTATTGTTATGCTACTATACTTCGTTGTATGTTATTGTTATGTTATTATACTTTGTTGTATGGTATTTATATATGTTACTATACTATATTGTACAATACTATATTTATTACCATGTAGTATTGTATTGTAATTATATATTATTGTACTAATATTGCGTTTTGTTGTTGCAATATCAATCATATTTATTATGTAGTATATATTGTTATACTATATTGTATGTGTTTTTTCAGTTCACCTGTATGTGAATACGTTTCATTGGCCCCCACTTCTCTTCAAATTTATCCAATTTGTTGGCTACTCTAGCTGCGTTATATTCTATTTCGGCTTCCCATTTTAACTTATTCTTTAAGTGTGTAACGTTTGGCTGTGTTTCTTTATAGCGTGCCTCCTAAATGACCATTTTTGCTAATGTGATTATACAGGTCTCAACTGCACTTAACTTTGTTGGAAAGAACCACGTTTTGGTATCTACATTCAAGTTTATTTTGTATTCTCTCGCTAGATACGTTTTAATAGAATTGATGAAAGATTGAACTCTGGGGCAATGCCAGTACATATGAGCTATTGTTTCAGGTTCATGTTTACAAAATGTGCAATTGTCACTATCTTTGACTTTGATTATTTTTAAGTATCTGTTAGTTGTGATGATTCTATTAATAAGTTTATAATGAAACATTCTGATGCGCGTTGAACGTGTGACACCTATTACTTCCAAGAAGCTGTTGTCTTCAAAGCATCCTATATCCCTTATCCATTTTTCTTTTTGTCGTGCGTTTGCTTCAGTGATTTCACTTCGTCTGGATTCTAAATATGTATGATAGGCCAAACGTGGAAAATTGGGGTGGTTCATTACTAGATTAATTCTTAATGGTATTATGGGACCCAAAGCTTTTGTCGATGCTACTTGTTTCACACAATCAGGTAAGCTTCTAACTAAACTTTCGTAACATAGAAATGTCATTCTTATTTCATATTTGTTTTCCAAGGCTTCTTTAGTATGCAGCCGTCCTGTGTTTTCATTAACTAAATCTGCGAGAAATCTAATACCTTTCCTATTCCAATTGTGTATGATAGAACATTTGAATTTTGTGTAGTCAGAGAACCAGACACTTTCAGCTAATATTTGTGGCATACCTGGGTTGTACATACGGCTGAAACCGGTGAAGGCTTCAAGGACATCTTTCCAGAAGGGATTCTGTGTTTTTATGTTACTTTTCTGCAATTTCTTAGTTCCATAGCAAAGTATATCCTGGATATCTGGCAATTCCTTTGCGGCTAGTTGTGCCCATACAGCGTTCGATGTCATCAATCTCTTGAGCCATGTCAGTTTCATACTCTTTACGAATCCCTGAATATCAACCATATGTAATCCGCCAAGTTCATAACTCTGAATAACTTTGGCACGTTTTATAGGGTCTCGCTTGCCTCCCCACAAGAAAGAAAAGAACAAACGCTCTAATTGTTTTAATTCTGTTTGAGATGGGTTCGGCAGAGCCGTAAACAAATGAACCAATTTAGAAATGAGCAGCGACTTCACCACAGTAATTTTTCCTATGGGAGTGAGATTTCTCCTGCGCCACTGTGTTATTTCTTTTTCTATTTGTAGTAGCTTTGGCTCAAAGTTGTTTTGTGTTATGTTATCATTATTATTTGTGAATGTAATACCCAATATCTTAATTTGGCTAACCCACTTTATCCCCAAATTGTTTTCTCTCTGATGTTGTTCTGGAAGACCGATTTGGATACATGATGTTTTTTCAATGTTCAGGTTAAGCCCAGAAAATTCCGAAAATGTTTTTAGTTCATGCAATGCCCCTTGCAAGCATGTGGACGAGTTTTTGAGAAATAACACTGTATCATCGGCATATTGTGATAGTCTGACTTCATGATTTTCTGACAACTGAATGCCAGTAAGTAATTGTGATCGCTGTATCTGGTTGGCAAGAACATTAACTGCAAAATTGAACAGATAGCCTGAGGCTGGGTCTCCCTGTCGTATCCCACATTTAAGGTAAATTTTGGCACCCAAGTGACCATGACCATTCAACATTATCCGCGAGAAGTTTTCGGTATTTAAATATAACGTGTTTA
>JAXIVJ010016034.1:0-29993 GCA_036785665.1 Chirona hameri
GTGAAAAGACGACACAGATCAATTGCTGACCATTCTCACCCAATTAGAGTAAAAGTTAAACTTTCACTGACGTCAAAGGTTACCGAAGAAGGTCAACCCGGGGTGCTTTGGAATCGGAGAGATAAGAGATGTCGAATGTCGTTGGAATCATTATGATCTGGGTATTGATTCCCGAGAAACCTCCGTCCTTATGGATTCGACCTCGTTTGACCTGCCAGTGATGTCACGCATTTTTATACACATTTTGATACACAAACGACAGCATGTTTTGAGCTGTATAAGTCCTCAAGAAGCAACAATAAACAACTACATCGAGCTGGGTCATGCACAGACATATGTGGGGAGTCGAATGGTGTAGGAATCGTAGTGTCAACTCGTGTCGTACATTGTTATTTCTCTGGGGGTTTTTTCCTTAAAAAAATACAGTCAATTTGTATTTTCTGTTTGAACCATTCTTCAATCGAAGATAGTGGGTACTAAGATGTAATATAATTGTAATGTATCACGTTGCTGTATTCCCAATGAAAGTGGCTATCCAACCATGTATTCGTTTTTGGCTCAGTCATTGCCTGTATCCAGTACTGATGCATCTAAATGCAGGGCATATATCAGCATTCTTCTCAACTGCACGCCCAAAATCACACAATAGTTGACTTCAGGTCAGTTTTCTTACTTGAAAGCATACATATAAAGTGAAATGAGTCCCATGACATGAAAATACGAACAATTTTGCATCATTCGAGTACGACAAATTGCAACAACAAAAAATCGAGGAAAAAATATTTTGAATTAATTCATACTAAATCGCAAAAATGCCCACAGTGCGGCGCGCCGTATGGCCGAATGCTGGTTTAGCCTGAATTTGTCTAAAAACTGATTTCTGAATTCATGCTTACGACGCGTCTCAATAGATAGGAAATTGCCCAAAGTGTATCGTTAGACGTATATGTTTGTGTTATTTTAACGTTGTAGGGCTATATCTAACCAGTCAGGCGCCGTAGTTGGCGTCTGGCGATGAACGAGCGACCTCGAAGAAAATCTATGGTGAATTTCAACTCGATCGGCAAGTAGTTTCTGAGAAACAAAAAAAAAGGTGCGCACGTGCAGAGACCCCTGACTTGTGGGAAAGAGGCAGCTGAGAGGTCCCTAACCACACACCGAATTTAAACACAATCGGCTCAGCCGTTCCTGATATATAGAATAGGGGTGTGCACGTGCGCACGTGCGCACGTGCAGAGGCACCCCACCCCTGACGTGTGGGACAGTGGCGGCTGAGAGGGCGCTTCACGCTCGAATTACGATAATAATTACTCTCGTAATTACTGTCCAAAGTGCACGCACGGCGGCAGCCGGTGCCGGCAGCGCGTTGCCGCGAACGTGACACTCTGCACCTGATGTCTGTAGGGAGTGCTCTTCAGGCTCTGGTGCACGTGTGGTAGAAACAATGTTTTATGCACGTGCTAGGGGCTCCGCCACGGGGGAAAGGGGGACGTGTCATCCCATTTTTGATCCAGGGGGATTATCCCCCAAACCTGACTAACGAGGTTTTTAGAAATAAATGTTCAGTTATACTCATTATTGTTTAATCCCCCGCTCAACAGCTTTTCGCTTACGCCTCCCCGGTCAACAACTTTTCGCTGCCCTCCCCCCCCCCCCCCGCTCAACTTTATTTAGACGTACATCTACAATATATATGGTGGCTTTTCATGTCGAGGTGAGACATTATCGCTGATCCCCCTCCCCCTCCCCCTCCCCCTCCCCATTCCCCTCCCCCTCCCCCTCCCCCTCCCCTCCCCTCCCCCTCCCCATCCCCCTCCTCCTCCCCTTCCCCTTGCTGCTGAGCTGCTGAGCTGCTGGCTGAGCAGGGTGTCTGCCTGCTGAGTTGAGATGCTGGCTGAGCAGGGTGGCTGGCTGCTGAGTTGAGATGCTGGCTGAGCAGGGTGGCTGGCTGCTGAGTTGAGCTGCTGGCTGAGCAGGGTGGCTGGCTGCTGAGTTGAGCTGCTGGCTGAGCAGGGTGGCTGGCTGCTGAGTTGAGCTGCTGGCTGAGCAGGGTGGCTGGCTGCTGAGTTGAGCTGCTGGCTGAGCAGGGTGGCTGGCTGCTGAGTTGAGCTGCTGGCTGAGCAGGGTGGCTGGCTGCTGAGTTGAGCTGCTGGCTGAGCAGGGTGGCTGGCTGCTGAGTTGAGTTGCACCGAACCTGTCTGGACTGCGTGGGTGGCTGATGAGTGAGCCTGGTGTGTGTATACGGGACTTTTCTCCTGTGTGCCGAGCCCGGTGGACGGGTCCGCGCCACCAAACACCGCACGGAGCCGGCGCGCAGCTGTCGCGCCGCCCAAAATAACGCTACTCGCTCGCATGCTGTATGGTCCTTATTACGGGCGCCATCAATATCCTAACTGGGCGGCGGTGTCGCGCTGTCTGCTGACCGAGCGGCCGCTGGGCTCAGGCTAATAATGCGCTGCAGGATTATTGGATCCGCCTGGCCGCGCTGCTGCGCCGCCGTGCAGCCGACCGGTCGTGGCAGATCGCCGACTAATGGGCCGATTCGACGACGTCGTGCGTCATGTATGTACATTGTACTACGTAGTACGTATGCCGGCCGTAACAGGGCTGATTAGAAGAACACTGACAAGTGACAACGTGACAGGGGCGGATCCAGGGGGGGGGGGGCACAGGGGGCACGTGCCCCCCCCCCCCCCCCGAAACATCTGAGGAGGGCCCTTTTCGGCGCGCGCAGCGCGCCGAAAAGGGCCGACGAGACCGCGCGAAGCGCGTTATCATGGGCTCTCTAAGAGTCTGGAAACCACGCAAAGTGGTATTTAGAGAGTTTAGAGCACTTCAAAGGCCCTTAAGGGCCAACAGGGGCCCTCCGAAAGACCAGAGGGCCCCATACACGTTCAAAGGGCCCCTGTACAGGTCAGAGGGCCCCTGACAAGACCAATAGGGCCCCTGAGCGAGTCAGAAGAGCCCTGAACATGCCGAATGGCCCCTAGCCAGCACAGAGGGGCCCCTGGGCAGGTCGGGGGCCCCTGAGCAGGTCGGAGGGGCCCCTGAGCATGTCGGCAGGGCGACAAAGCAGCCAGCGCAATTCCTTACCAGGTCGAAAGGGTCCCTGAGCAGGCTGGAGTGCCCCTGGACAGACCAGAGAGCCCCTGAGAAGTTGAAAGGGTCCCTGTGCAGGTCAGAGGGCCTTTGACCAGACCGAAAGGGCCCCTGAACATGCCGAATGTGCCCCTAGCCAGCACGGAGGGGCCCAAGGCCAAGTCGGAGGGCCCCTTAGCATGTCGGCAGGGCGACAAAGCAGCCAGCGCAGTCCCTTGCCAGGTCGGAAGGGCCCCTTAGAAGGCTGGAGGGCTTGAGGGCTCCTGGACAGACCAGAGGGCCCCTGGGAATGTCAAAGGGCCCATGTGGAGGTCAGAGGGTCTGCTAGGCCCTTGCAATGATCGGGAATTGGGCCCTTTCAACGCTCGGGAAGGGGACCCATTCGAGGCGCCCCCCCCCCCCCCCCCCCACCCCTGGGCGAAATACTGGATACGTGCCTGGGCCCTACGTCGGCCTGAGAGTGTCCTTGTCAGGTCTCAATATGCCCTCGCTGGGTCTGATAAAGCCCTACGCCTGTCGGAGAGGGCCTTTGCTAGTTCTGAGAGGACCCTGGGGTGGTTTGCGAGGGTCTTATCCGGACCTGAGAGGGTTCTCGGCCCGCTTAAGATGGCCTGACAAAGCCTTAGAGGGACCATACGTTGGTTTGAGAGGACCAGTCCCAGTCCTGACTGGTTCCTACATTAGTCAAAGATGGCCCTTGTCGGGCTTGAAATGGGCCTGTGTCTGTTTGAGAGGACTCTTGCCAGGCCTCAGATGGCCCTAAGCCAGTCTGAGAGGGCCCTTACTAGGCGACAGAGGGCCCTATACCGGACACCAGGCGAGCCATTTGGGCCCGCCTGAGCCAGAGGCCTGGTCGGAGCCCTCTCAGGCCTGACAATGGCCCTCTCAAACGGACGGATGGCCATCCAAGTCTGGCAATGACCCTCTCAGACTTAGAAAGGGCCCTCTCAGGCCCACCGATAGTACTCTCAAAGAGACTGAGGTACCTTTTTACCGACCTTAGGGCGCTCTCGCACCGGCACAGGACCCTTTCAGAACGACCGAGGGCCCTTTCAGACCTACCGATGATCCTCCAGACCAGCATATGTCGCTCTCAAGTCTTGCAAGGGCCCTACAAGACTGGCATAGGGCCAGGAGCGTCGCCGACGGGGGAGGGGGGGGGGGGGGGGTCCGGACTCCCACTCTCAGAAGGCGGGGGTCTACCCCCGCCTTCACACACTTTTTCGAGGAAAGTTAACAATTTATCGTAAAACTTGCCTTTGCAACAGTCAAAATCCAGCTATCCTCAGTTTAAAACTGAAAAATGTCGCGCCGCTTCGAGGCATAACACAAGTTTCGCTATTGCTTATTCAAATTTGGAAAATGCGAAAATTCATTGTATTAAATGTCTGGCAGAGGCTCTCCTTGGTGGTAATTGCTGGCCCCAGCCCCCAGGTCCCACTCGCTTCATAAAATATTAACTTTCAAGCGGGATACATGTTTACACTGGCGGATCCAGGGGGGGGGCAACCAGGCCATGGCCCCCAAAAAAAACCTGGAAGGGGGGGCAACATGTCTTCCCCCCTAACAAAAAAAAACGTTGACAATTGTTCGTAAAAATTGACTTCGCACCAGTCAAAATCCAACTATACACAGTGAAAACTGGATTTTTGTTTGGGAAACACGACTCTTACCAGTAGTGTACCCAGGATTCACCCCAGGAGTGAGTAATTTGTATCAGGGGAGCATAAGGTAACCCAACCAAAACAAATCACCGGATTTGGCCCACTATATTTTTAGAGGGGCATAATTTCAACATTTTCCCCTTAAAAAATCATTAATCTTTGAAGCATCTTTGGAAATAGGGACCTTCGGGACCTATTTCCAAAGGGGCACATACGGCCAAGAGGGCACGTACGGACCTTGAGGGGGGCGGGGGGGGGGGGGGGCAATTGCCCCGTGGGCCCCACCCCTTGGGCACGCCTACACTTACCATCAAATCAGTGCTTAAAAAGCTCAACTGGACGAGAAAATAGCGGCCAGCAAGCTGCTAGCCGGAATTGAAGCTCGAACAAACGTTTTTTTTTTACATATAGGAAGCACACTGCATATGGCATCAATTTGGAATCCAATCTACACTCTATTTCGGCGCAAATGTTTGTCAAAAATGACGCATTGCTTTTGTGAAAATAACTTTTCGGGACGCGTGACAGCGGTGTGTACAAAATTCACGTGTGATTCTCACGAAGTTCCCAATGGCAATTGTGCAATCAAAATAAAACAAACTATAGGTAGGTACCAAGTTTGATATAGGTACCTCTAGCTCAAACCTTATTGGAAGTATCTGCCCCCTCCCGGATTTTCTCAATAACCTAGAAACTGTGATAGGTATCAACGTGAAACTTTCAGTACCTTATCCTGCATCAAGTCTAAGTATTCTCACCAACTTTCAATTACATTGATGTAGCATTTTGGGAGATAATGACGTTTTAATAACGTCATGCCATGCCATTTTTGGTGGAAAAACTATAAATGTTGGACAAAGCGTAGAGTTTTGAAGCAAATTGCAAATAAAAAAAACGTCAAAAGAAAGGAAAGGACATTCTCTTCAACATGGCTATCTCGGATATCCGAAATTGTGAGTTTTGTAACCAAGAAATGGGGAAAAAATGTTTTTTTTTCGGGGAAAAAAATCACAAAATAATTTGTTGTGAGTTTGAAAGGTGAATTTCTTAGACTTGAATACCAAAATAAGGTGAACGGCCCAAATATGCGGAGGGAGAAAAATGGGGGTACCTTTTTGCCACAAAAAGACCCCCCCACCCCCCACGGAGAGAGGCTGGATCTGCCAGTGCCTCCCACCGATTTGCCCCCCCCCCCCCCCACCCCCCAAAAAAACGACGGCTGGATCCGCCAGTGCATGCTTAGCTAGTCTGCCGAGTTCCGAAAAAGGCGACGCGGACGCAATACATACATACATACAGTTTATTAGGTCCCTCCATTTCATGGGTTTTATGGTGACCACGTCGTATACATATACAAAAACATACATCGGAGTAGATTAAAATCAGATTTAAAAAAAAGCTCTAATAAAAAACTTTACAAATAGAGGCATCTCGCGATTTAGATACTGCTACACTCACGACGAATCGTTCCAGTGCTTGCTGGCGCGACACAAAAACCCTCGTCGGGCAAACTCAGTTCGCACGCGAGGCAGACGCAGCTGCCCTCGCTCGGTTGCACGCGTGCTGCGGACTGACACGTCAGAGCTGAGCAGCAACTTTTTCCGTAGAATTTGTGGTGCATTGTCCGAGGTAAGTAGGCTACGGACCATGGCTACATCGCTGACACGTACCATATCATCGACACATTTCCACTCCAGCTCGCTCAGTACAGGAGTAATGTGAGCTCTTCGGTCAAGGCCAGAAACGATACGCGCGCCGAAGTTGATCACTTTCTGAATGCGCTTTTTCTGAGAGATGCAGCAGCTACCCCACACACTGATACAATAGCGGATATGTGGAAAAACCAACGCTTCGATAAGTATACGTTTTGTGTCTTTCGGTAGTTGTTTCGCATCCTGGCTAGGCTGACAAGTATCATGTTGCAGCGCCGAACGACAGACGTGACATGCGAATCCCACGTAAGGTGAGGGTCGATTGTGATTCCCAGGACCTTGACGCTTGGTGACGGAAAAATTTCATCACTACCGAAATGGACTGAGAAACTGGTGTTCGTTTTTTGACGTTGAGACTTCAAAATTATCATTTCAGTTTTGGATGGGTTAATTTTGAGTCTGTTCTGAGTAAACCACTGTACAGTTACCGAGAGGTCACTTTCAACTCTTTCTTTGATAGCCAGGAAGTTTTGTGGAGTGTCAGCGTCAAGGAACTGGACATCATCAGCGTACATGACGACTTTCACATGTGACAGATGTTGAGCCAGGTCATTCGTGAATATGAGGTACAAGATGGGCCCTAAAATCGAGCCCTGGATCACGCCGTGTGTCACACTCACTGGACACGACCCGATAGCCTGGCTACGTCCCCTCAACCAATCAGCAAACCAGTCCGGCCGAATCCCGTACCAGCCCAGCTTGTCCAAGAGGCGGCCATGCTCGACGCTGTCGAATGCCTTCGAAGTATCAGCCGTCACGAGTGACGTCACGAGGCCCTTGTCAATGTTGTCAGTGACATACGTGATTGCGTCGAGCACAGCCGCCCCCGTGGACATGCCGGGCCGGAAACCATACTGCTGCGGGCAGAGCAGAGCATTGCAGTCCAGATAGGTCATCAGCTGCGAACACACCACGCGCTCACACAATTTGGCCACAACGGGGATGATTGAAATCGGCCGATAGTTGCCTGGGTCACGCCGGTCGCCCTTCTTGTACAGCGGGATAACGACGGCAGACTTCCACTGACCAGGCATGTCGCATTTTGCTACGCACGAGTTAATTAAGTGCAGCAGATGGGGCCCCACTACGGCGAACGTCTTTCTTAGCATATCAACAGTTATGCCGTCTGGGCCACACGCACGGGACGAGCTCATCCGCTGCAGTGCGGCAGACAGTTCTGGCAGCTGGGCAGGCCGCGGCGAGAACGCGTCGCTGCAGACGCGCGGCGGGCGCGGCGGCAGCGGCTCCCCGGTGTCGGCGGCCGCCAGCGACCTCGCCACGTCTCCTCCAACCGACGCGAAGAAGTTGTTGAGCCGGTCAGTCCAGCCCAGGTCGTGCAGGTTCGATGCAGTACTGGTCCTGGGCGCCGTTTTTCCCGACGATACCAGAAATTGACGGATGTCACGCCATGTTCTCGATCTTGAGTTCCTGAATGAAGTCTGGAAATATGAAGCGCACGCCCGGTTGAGTACCATCTTGACAGCATTTCGGCGTAAACGAAACTCCGTCTCGGCGGCGTCGCAAGGTGTCAGCTGGCGGTCAATGCGCGCCTGGTCACGCGCAGCCATCGCCTCTCTGACTTCATCATCCTGCAGCCACGGGTACGGCCTGTGCTTCAGCTTGATGGTACGCACTGGCATATGGGCATCAATAATCGGGCTCCATGTTTGCAGGAAGCAGCTCCACTTTTCGGGCGTGGAGCTGGCGTCGTACAGGGATGACCAGTCCGCCCGCAACAGGTCCAGGCACAGGGCGTCTGTGTTGACATTCCGATTGGACCTCACACTAATGGTATTCACCACGTGGCGCGTCTTTATGACCGAAACTGTCGCGGTGATGAGGTCGTGGTCACTTATATCACACGACACGACGCGCGCGCTTGCTGTCAGATCGGGCTTGTTCGTGATGAAGTGGTCAATTAGCGATGGATTCAGTCCGGGGTGAGTTGGCGCGGTAATGAGCTGGGTCAGTGACAGGTCGCTCAGCTGCTGCAGGTATGACGTCACACCCTGCTTCTCCGGTCGCGAGACGTCGATGTTTGTATCTCCCAGCAGATACACTGGTAGATTGCGACCGAGAATGCTCGTCAGCTGACTGTGCATGTCGTCGAGGGCGGGTGTCATCGAACTCGATGGTGGCCGGTAGACTGTGCCGATGATGATAGGTGACTTGAGTATGAGTCGCAGCCAGAGACTCTCGAGGGCGGATGATGCAGTCGGGACCCGCGCGGACAGCAATGACGCGGACATCGGCACCCGCGGAAGCTGGAGCGATGCCCAACTTGCTGGACACTGAAGAGCTAATACTGGGGACCAGGCCAGGACCAGCTCCCAAAGCCATCCACCCTCAGGCTCTTCCAGATCCACAGGGACCATTTATGCGCGGAAAAGTCGTTCTGCCTCTTGCTGCTTTCAAACCATTTGCACTGTTACCAGTTGTTTGTTACAGTTCGGTACATATGCATAGTTATGATTATCATGTGTGCTATTGAGCGCTGACTGCCACCGGTCATCGTGACTTACTATCCGAGGCTAGTTAATGTATATGAGAAACTACCTTCATTTCAATATTTTTCATCATACCGAGATGTGCAACCAGGAAAAGGGGTTACCTGAGGCGTGGCTCCACTGGTCTCCACTGGTCTGGTTCCAATATTAAA
The DNA here is from genome assembly GCA_036785665.1 of Chirona hameri. NCBI lineage: Eukaryota > Metazoa > Arthropoda > Thecostraca > Balanomorpha > Balanidae > Chirona > Chirona hameri. The sequence goes on from JAXIVJ010016034.1 coordinate 9,135, forward strand.
ATTTCGTTTTCCACGACCTAAAATTCACATTTTCACGCCGCTTCGCTGCATCACATCGGTGGCCATCATCATAACGAAGCCATCGTCATCGTCTTCGGTTCGTCGTAACGCTGAATTGAATGAATAACATTTTTAGCTTCTTATGATCTATAAGGCCCATCGCCTATATTTCTGGGTTTTATCAGGGAAACCCGTAAAAAATCGCCGCTTGGCGGCGCTAAATAACAAGTACCTACTGTAACATGAAAATCCACATTACAAATGCTGCAAAGGCTTAAATACACGCAGAAATATCAGGCCCTCTCAGGCCTATTAAGGGCCTTCTCAGACTGGTATGGAACTCTTTCAGGCCTGACGAGGCCCTCTTAGGCTTGTTAAGGGCTTTCTCATACCTGAAAATACTCTCTCAGAGCGACTGGAGGCCCTTTCAAACCTGCAAAAACGTTGGGGGCCCTTTTCAGCTCGAGGGCCTCTTCACGTCTGATGTGCCCCCCCCCCCCCCCCCGAAATGTTTGCCTGGATCCGCCCCTGCAACGTGACTCGGCCAGACAACTCTGTTCCGCACCGCCCCGGGGGTCTGGGCGGTCATCCACCTGGGGTGGGGGGGGGGGGGGGGGTACATCTAGAATCGCTGACGGTGCTGAATCGAATTAACTACCAACCGAATGCCGATTGTTCGGTGACTCCGCGCATTCAAGCCTGGCCAGCCAGCTGAGGGCTGCCTTTAGTTGACAATGTATAGGTGAACGCGTCGCAGCGAATGAGGATTTGCTCTAGATTTATTCAGAAGTTACGTTGCTCGGGTGCTGCTACACGTGACTTCGCCACTGGCATATCAATATCTGGCCTGCAACTTCGCGGCCGAAAGTTTGGGGTAAATATGGAAGGAAGTGAACGCTGCCTGATCAAACGGCTCGGCTAACTTAATTGTTTGTCAGCTGCAATAAGCAAACTTTAACAGGTTTGATGTTTGTTTATTTTTCCTAATAAACAAACACAAACAAACAGTTCGTGAACAGATTTGTTCATGAACAAATGACGGCATCAACTGAAAATAAATAAACAAACAAAGAACAGTTCACGAACGTTCACAAACTGTTCATGAACAGCTCATATGAATAGATATAGATAACATATTTCGTGGCAAGAAAAGCTAATTTAGAAGCGATACGCACATTTGTGTTGTTTTTATTATGAAAAACCTTTTTAAAGTTCATCCGCAGACATGGTAGACTAGACAAGCGCATCATTGTGGCAAATGTAGGAGACTCACGGTTGTCGACAGTGACGCCGCCACCTACGAAGAACTGTGGGACGTCAGCGTCTTAACCCTATTACCTGCGGGCGGCCAGAAATACGTTAACCCGTGGGGGCAGATTCTGCCCTCCCCCCCCCCCCCCCCCCCCAGAGATCTCGAGAACCGCTCGGTCGATTTCGATGGGACAAACACCATTCGACTTGTCATAAAAATATATAAATATTTAGAACCCATTTTTTAAAAAAAGGGCCAGGGGCCAAAAAAAGAACGTATGGGGTGTTTTTTGAAAGGTCATTGTGGTCACGTGGTTTGACCGATTTTCCTGGAACTAACTTTTTCTTAGCTTGAAATGTACATGTATTTAATATATCAAAAGACAAGTTCCAAAATGAAAAATCGTAGTCGCATTCAGGGGATATAAAGTAGTGGGGGAGGATTTTCTGATAACAAATATGTGCTGTTCTTGCTTGTTTGGGGCGATATGAACGTCATATGTGGGCATTATTTGCAATAATTTGTTATATATAATATATTGCGCATAGGCGGATCCAGATAAACAACGTGGGGGCACCATCGACCTCACGCTTTTTAAACTTGCTTATTTGAGGGTGGAGCAAACGCATGTTTCGATGGTTCTTTTCTACGTCGCATAATCTATTCACACACACTTATGTTCATCTTAGATAGGGTGAATGCACTGTTCCAAGCAATGGTGCACTAAGGACAACGTGTAAGGAGGGGGGGGGGGGGAATTGGCAACACCTAACACAATTGACCCGCAAAAACTAGAGCCTGGAGCCGCCTCTGCTGACGTCTTTTTAGTGTGAAAATGCACTATGGAATTGATTATCATGTATACCGATGTTACATGCAGAAAAAAACTGCTAGTAACTGCACCAGTACCGCCTCCCATTTGCTGTACCTGAGTGCGCCTCTGCCAAAATTTGTGCAATCCCAGTATTCATGATGCATATTGCTGTGAAAATGTATCTGAGGCATGTATTGTACCGCAAAATACGAACGAAGTATGCACCACACAACCGCATTGGTAACCATTCAAGCGTGACAGATTGCCTCCCAAAAACAAGGGCCTGGCACCGCCTCTGCTGGTCTGATTTTGTTCAAATTTTGACACAACACGTGTATATCAATTATAGGAAAAGTTACAAAGTTTCAAGACGCTGGGCCCAACGGTTTGGGGAGCGGCAAGCGAAAAAAAAAACACCGGGGGGGGGCAGAATCTGCCACCCCGCAGGGAATCGAGTTAAAGGCGATTATTGCCATGCTACGATCGAAGGCCTACGACTGAGTCTGAAACAAATACGGATGCATTACCCAGTCCTCCCGGTTTCGACGCTCGTGGTGATGGAGTTTCACAATACATGCCTCCTAGAAAACCTCTATTTTGTTTTTTTCTTCAAATAATTATGTAATGCTTATAAGATTGGCATTATACATTATACGAAGCAATACGATTGGCTGTTATTTTTATGAGCCCGAAACCACATTAATAGTACCCATGTGGTCATTTCCTACCAAAATTGTGAGCGTGTTCCAAATAATAGAAGATGGGACAGCGAAATGTGAACTCAGAGTCAAAAACAAAATTATGTATATGTGTTCATGAATAGTTCATGAACGTTCGTGAGCTGTTCATGAACAGTCTTTTTTTCGTGAACGAACATATATACAAACACCAAACCCTGAACTTGTATCCTGGCTGCAAGAGGTTTGTGTTTACCTTCGCTGCACGACCCACCCGCTCATCAGCCTCTGAGGATGACCAGTGACAGACAATGGACGTTTGGACTATAAGTACAGTTATGCAGTAAGCGACGCTAGAAATTGTTATTTGCTGGCTTGCCGGCTTGCTTGCTTGATCAATTAATGTTATGTGCTGGTTTGCTTGATCAATTAATGCTATAACGGGCCGAATTGACCCATTAACATATTCTCATTTTTCGGGAGATAAAAAAGTTGCTTGCCCCTTAAAATTAGTTGTTTTGTTGCGATGTTTACGCTCATGGTTCATTTTCTTCGCTGAAGCTTAGAAGACAGACGTGTTTAGGTGTAAACTATTGTCAAAAGATGTCGAACGGCTTGCCCCATCTCGCGCTATTTTTTCCCTTGTTTCACGTTTTTTCGTTCATTTTCATGATGGGTAACACGATTGTGGGTGTTATCCTTTCCGCGATTTCTTGTAAGTATCTCTTTTTAGCTCTTATCTTTCGTTTTGGTTATCGTTCTCAGTCTGCTGGTACTTGCAACTAATGTTGCTGCCCACCTAAAACATATGCATGCATTATGCATATTAAGTCGGTGCGGACAGCCGCACTGGATCAAATAAAATAGTAAGATAGATGTTGATTTTTCCTAGTTGGATGCTGACAGGCCCGTAGCCAGACTAAATTGCCAGAGGGTGCACAAAACTACCCAGAGGAAGCTCACTGCACACCATTAGCATAGATTTACCAACCCAAAGTCTTAGCACGTATAAAATATTGTATCTGAACATTAGTGTCCTGATAAGTGTCCTGCTTAGTGGATTGTGAGCGAAATGTTCAAAAACGCGTGTGTTCAATTGTTTTTACTCGACTGCGAAAGTATTGTATCTTACCTATTGGGGGTGCATCAACTAAGATCAGAGGGTGCACGGAGATCCCAGGGGATCCGCACGGGCACCCAGTGCACCCGCAGCTGGCTACCGGCCTGGATGCTCATTTTCCCGAATAATTATTTGTAGGAAGTATTTCGCACAGTGATAAGGTAATCCACCTCTCTTAAACATTGACAACTATATGCTTCTGCTGCTATACGGGTGCGTCTTATTAGCGGAGGTTTATGAGACGTCCGGCGGTCGCGACGCCATGGAGACTGTTATTGGCGTACGCGGACGTCCGCCTCGCGCGACTTTCGTGACTGGAAATACGGCTGAAATCTGACATAGAAAACCAAGGAAGTCGAAACTCTATGCGCTGTGTTACTGCTGGCTGTCAGTGGCTTGTGGACGATCAATGATACCATCCGGATGTTGAGTGCGGTTGGTGCAGATCTGACCCTCCCCTAAATGACCTCAGGTCGAGTCTGACCATGTGTCCCGGCAGGACGGAGCGCAGCTGGCGCCTCTGGGCCGGTGACGTCCTGGTGCAGATCGTATCCTCCCTCTGTGTCCCGGCAGGACGGAGCGCAGCTGGCGCCTCTGGGCCGGTGACGTCCTGGTGCAGATCGTATCCTCCCTCTGTGTCCCGGCAGGACGGAGCGCAGCTGGCGCCTCTGGGCCGATGACGTCCTGGTGCAGATCGTATCCTCCCTCTGTGTCCCGGCAGGACGGAGCGCAGCTGGCGCCTCTGGGCCGATGACGTCCTGGTGCAGATCGTATCCTCCCTCTGTGTCCCGGCAGGACGGAGCGCAGCTGGCGCCTCTGGGCCGGTGACGTCCTGGTGCAGATCGTATCCTCCCGCTGTGTCCCGGCAAGACGGAGCGCAGCTGGCGCCTCTGGGCCGATGACGTCCTGGTGCAGATCGTATCCTCCCTCTGTGTCCCGGCAGGACGGAGCGCAGCTGGCGCCTCTGGGCCGATGACGTCCTGGTGCAGATCGTATCCTCCCTCTGTGTCCCGGCAGGACGGAGCGCAGCTGGCGCCTCTGGGCCGATGACGTCCTGGTGCAGATCGTATCCTCCCTCTGTGTCCCGGCAGGACGGAGCGCAGCTGGCGCCTCTGGGCCGGTGACGTCCTGGTGCAGATCGTATCCTCCCTCTGTGTCCCGGCAGGACGGAGCGCAGCTGGCGCCTCTGGGCCGATGACGTGCTGGTGCACACCCTCTCGCCGAACGTGTACCGCACGCCGTCCGAGGCGCTCCAGGCCTTCCAATGGTTCTCCGAGACCGGCGACTGGGAGCGTCTCTTCTCCACCTGGGAACGACTCCTCGTCATCTACGTCGGCGCCGCCGCCATGTACGGCATCGGCAAGATGCTCAAACGCAGGTGCGCACTGTCCACGAACGGGCACAGATAACAAAAGGCAATACGGGTCATCGATTAGTCTAAATTTAGTATGTCTAAAAAAAACTCATAACAGAAGATGTTATGGGCGTCTAGTGACATCAGCACACGGTGCGCCCTAAAACCCCAATCATCATCAGAAGATTGTAAGGCATTTTACGTTAAATTGTCACAAATCACTGGGCTCAATGGTTTCCTCGCGAAATTTAATTAGCGATACGACTTTTTAAATGTGATTTCACATTACGAATAGTTTGTTAAGAAATTCATAATTTCTACAATCTTTACAAATTTAAACATAATTGCATACCAAGTTCCTGATCTGATATTTGTGTTGTGTGCTCCTTTTCAGTTTGCAATGTACTTGTCGAAGACTTCCGATATCTAATACTTACCGAGTGTTGGTCGCTGCCATTTGTGGTTGTTTGTATGGTCGGCTGTTGCCGTGTGTAGGCGTCGGTAGGTGTTGCCGTGTGTAGGCGTCGGTAGGTGTTACCGTGTGTAGGCTTCGGTAGGTGTTGCCGTGTGTAGGCGTCGGTAGGTGTTGCCGTGTGTGGGTGTCGGTAGGTGTTACCGTGTGTAGGCTTCGGTAGGTGTTGCCGTGTGTAGGCGTCGGTAGGTGTTGCCGTGTGTAGGCGTCGGTAGGTGTTGCCGTGTGTGGGTGTCGGTAGGTGTTACCGTGTGTGGGTGTCGGTAGGTGTTGCCGTGTGTGGGCGTCGGTAGGTGCTGCCGTGTGTAGGCGTCGGTAGGTGTTGCCGTGTGTAGGCGTCGGTAGGTCTTGCCGTATGTAGGCGTCGGTAGGTGTTGCCGTGTGTAGGCGTCGGTAGGTGTTGCCGTGTGTAGGCGTCGGTAGGTGTTGCCGTGTGTAGGCGTCGGTAGGTGTTGCCGTGTGTGGGTGTCACGTGCCGTGTGTAGGCGTCGGTAGGTGTTGCCGTGTGTAGGCGTCGGTAGGTGTTGCCTGTGTAGGCGTCGGTAGGTGTTGCCGTGTGTGGGTGTCACGTGCCGTGTGTAGGCGTCGGTAGGTGTTGCCGTGTGTAGGCGTCGGTAGGTGTTACCGTGTGTAGGCGTCGGTAGGTGTTGCCGTGTGTGGGTGTCACGTGCCGTGTGTAGGCGTCGGTAGGTGTTGCCGTGTGTAGGCGTCGGTAGGTGTTGCCGTGTGTAGGCGCCGGTAGGTGTTGCCGTGTGTAGGCGTCGGTAGGTGTTACCGTGTGTAGGCGTCGGTAGGTGTTACCGTGTGTGGGTGTCACGTGCCGTGTGTAGGCGTCGGTAGGTGTTGCCGTGTGTAGGCGTCGGTAGGTGTTACCGTGTGTGGGTGTCACGTGCCGTGTGTAGGCGTCGGTAGGTGTTGCCGTGTGTAGGCGTCGGTAGGTGTTACCGTGTGTAGGCGTCGGTAGGTGTTACCGTGTGTGGGTGTCACGTGCCGTGTGTAGGCGTCGGTAGGTGTTGCCGTGTGTAGGCGTCGGTAGGTGTTACCGTGTGTAGGCGTCGGTAGGTGTTACCGTGTGTGGGTGTCACGTGCCGTGTGTAGGCGTCGGTAGGTGTTGCCGTGTGTAGGCGTCGGTAGGTGTTACCGTGTGTAGGCGTCGGTAGGTGTTACCGTGTGTGGGTGTCACGTGCCGTGTGTAGGCGTCGGTAGGTGTTGCCGTGTGTAGGCGTCGGTAGGTGTTACCGTGTGTAGGCGTCAGTAGGTGTTACCGTGTGTGGGTGTCACGTGCCGTGTGTAGGCGTCGGTAGGTGTTGCCGTGTGTAGGCGTCGGTAGGTGTTGCCGTGTGTAGGCGTCGGTAGGTGTTACCGTTTGTAGGCGTCGGTAGGTGTTGCCGTGTGTAGGCGTCGGTAGGTGTTGCCGTGTGTGGGTGTCACGTGCCGTGTGTAGGCGTCGGTAGGTGTTGCCGTGTGTAGGCGTCGGTAGGTGTTGCCGTGTGTAGGCGTCGGTAGGTGTTGCCGTGTGTGGGTGTCGGTAGGTCTTGCCGTGTGTAGGCGTCGGTAGGTGTTACCGTGTGTAGGCGTCGGTAGGTGTTGCCGTGTGAGGGTGTCACGTGCCGTGTGTAGGCGTCGGTAGGTGTTGCCGTGTGTAGGCGTCGGTAGGTGTTACCGTGTGTAGGCGTCGGTAGGTGTTGCCGTGTGTGGGTGTCGGTAGGTCTTGCCGTGTGTAGGCGTCGGTAGGTGTTGCCGTGTGTGGGTGTCGGTAGGTGTTGCCGTGTGTGGGTGTCACGTGCCGTGTGTAGGCGTCGGTAGGTGTTACCGTGTGTAGGCGTCGGTAGGTGTTGCCGTGTGTAGGCGTCGGTAGGTGTTGCCGTGTGTGGGTGTCGGTAGGTGTTGCCGTGTGTGGGCGTCGGTAGGTGTTACCGTGTGTAGGCGTCGGTAGGTGTTGCCGTGTGTAGGCGTCGGTAGGTGTTGCCGTGTGTAGGCGTCGGTAGGTGTTGCCGTGTGTAGGCTTCGGTAGGTGTTGCCGTGTGTAGGCGTCGGTAGGTCTTGCCGTGTGTAGGCGTCGGTAGGTGTTGCCGTGTGTAGGCGTCGGTAGGTGTTGCCGTGTGTAGGCGTCGGTAGGTGTTGCCGTGTGTGGGTTTCGGTAGGTGTTGCCGTGTGTAGGTGTCGGTAGGTGTTACCGTGTGTGGGTGTCACGTGCCGTGTGTAGGCGTCGGTAGGTGTTACCGTGTGTAGGCGTCGGTAGGTGTTACCGTGTGTAGGCGTCGGTAGGTGTTACCGTGTGTAGGCGTCGGTAGGTGTTGCCGTGTGTAGGCGTCGGTAGGTGTTACCGTGTGTAGGCGTCGGTAGGTGTTGCCGTGTGTGGGTTTCGGTAGGTCTTGCCGTGTGTAGGCGTCGGTAGGTGTTGCCGTGTGTAGGCGTCGGTAGGTGTTACCGTGTGTGGGTTTCGGTAGGTGTTGCCGTATGTAGGCGTCGGTAGGTGTTGCCGTGTGTAGGCGTCGGTAGGTCTTGCCGTGTGTAGGCGTCGGTAGGTGTTACCGTGTGTAGGCGTCGGTAGGTGTTGCCGTGTGAGGGTGTCACGTGCCGTGTGTAGGCGTCGGTAGGTGTTGCCGTGTGTAGGCGTCGGTAGGTGTTGCCGTGTGTAGGCGTCAGTAGGTGTTGCCGTGTGTAGGCGTCGGTAGGTGTTGCCGTGTGTAGGCGTCAGTAGGTGTTGCCGTGTATAGGCGTCGGTAGGTGTTGCCGTGTGTAGGCGTCGGTAGGTGTTGCCGTGTGTAGGCGTCGGTAGGTGTTGCCGTGTGTGGACGTCGGTAGGTGTTACCGTGTGTAGGTGTCGGTAGGTGTTGCCGTGTGTGGGTGTCGGTAGGTGTTACCGTGTGTAGGCGTCGGTAGGTGTTGCCGTGTGTAGGCGTCGGTAGGTGTTACCGTGTGTAGGCGTCGGTAGGTGTTGCCGTGTGTGGGTGTCGGTAGGTGTTACCGTGTGTGGGTTTCGGTAGGTGTTGCCGTGTGTGGGTGTCACGTGCCGTGTGTAGGCGTCGGTAGGTGTTGCCGTGTGTAGGCGTCGGTAGGTGTTGCCGTGTGTAGGCGTCGGTAGGTGTTACCGTGTGTAGGCGTCGGTAGGTGTTGCCGTGTGAGGGTGTCACGTGCCGTGTGTGGGCGTCGGTAGGTGTTGCCGTGTGTAGGCGTCGGTAGGTGTTGCCGTGTGTGGACGTCGGTAGGTGTTACCGTGTGTAGGTGTCGGTAGGTGTTGCCGTGTGTGGGTGTCGGTAGGTGTTACCGTGTGTAGGCGTCGGTAGGTGTTGCCGTGTGTAGGCGTCGGTAGGTGTTGCCGTGTGTAGGCGTCGGTAGGTGTTGCCGTGTGTAGGTGTCGGTAGGTGTTGCCGTGTGTGGACGTCGGTAGGTGTTACCGTGTGTAGGTGTCGGTAGGTGTTGCCGTGTGTAGGCGTCGGTAGGTGTTACCGTGTGTAGGCGTCGGTAGGTGTTACCGTGTGTAGGTGTCGGTAGGTGTTGCCGTGTGTGGGTGTCGGTAGGTGTTACCGTGTGTAGGCGTCGGTAGGTGTTGCCGTGTGTAGGCGTCGGTAGGTGTTGCCGTGTGTAGGCGTCGGTAGGTGTTGCCGTGTGTGGACGTCGGTAGGTGTTACCGTGTGTAGGTGTCGGTAGGTGTTGCCGTGTGTGGGTGTCGGTAGGTGTTACCGTGTGTAGGCGTCGGTAGGTGTTGCCGTGTGTAGGCGTCGGTAGGTGTTACCGTGTGTAGGCGTCGGTAGGTGTTGCCGTGTGTGGGTGTCGGTAGGTGTTACCGTGTGTGGGTTTCGGTAGGTGTTGCCGTGTGTGGGTGTCACGTGCCGTGTGTAGGCGTCGGTAGGTGTTGCCGTGTGTAGGCGTCGGTAGGTGTTGCCGTGTGTAGGCGTCGGTAGGTGTTACCGTGTGTAGGCGTCGGTAGGTGTTGCCGTGTGTGGGTGTCGGTAGGTGTTACCGTGTGTGGGTTTCGGTAGGTGTTGCCGTGTGTGGGTGTCACGTGCCGTGTGTGGACGTCGGTAGGTGTTACCGTGTGTAGGTGTCGGTAGGTGTTGCCGTGTGTGGGTGTCGGTAGGTGTTACCGTGTGTAGGCGTCGGTAGGTGTTGCCGTGTGTAGGCGTCGGTAGGTGTTGCCGTGTGTAGGCGTCGGTAGGTGTTGCCGTGTGTAGGCGTCGGTAGGTGTTGCCGTGTGTAGGCGTCGGTAGGTGTTGCCGTGTGTAGGCGTCGGTAGGTGTTGCCGTGTGTAGGCGTCGGTAGGTGTTACCGTGTGTAGGCGTCGGTAGGTGTTGCCGTGTGTGGGCGTCGGTAGGTGTTGCCGTGTGTAGGCGTCGGTAGGTGTTACCGTTTGTAGGCGTCGGTAGGTGTTGCCGTGTGTAGGCGTCGGTAGGTGTTGCCGTGTGTAGGCGTCGGTAGGTGTTGCCGTGTGTAGGCGTCGGTAGGTGTTGCCGTGTGTGGGCGTCGGTAGGTGTTGCCGTGTGTAGGCGTCGGTAGGTGTTACCGTGTGTAGGCGTCGGTAGGTGTTGCCGTGTGTAGGCGTCGGTAGGTGTTGCCGTGTGTAGGCGTCGGTAGGTGTTGCCGTGTGTAGGCGTCGGTAGGTGTTACCGTGTGTAGGCGTCGGTAGGTGTTGCCGTGTGTAGGCGTCGGTAGGTGTTGCCGTGTGTAGGCGTCGGTAGGTGTTACCGTGTGTAGGCGTCGGTAGGTGTTGCCGTGTGTAGGCGTCGGTAGGTGTTGCCGTGTGTAGGCGTCGGTAGGTGTTGCCGTGTGTAGGCGTCGGTAGGTGTTACCGTGTGTAGGCGTCGGTAGGTGTTGCCGTGTGTGGGTTTCGGTAGGTGTTGCCGTGTGTGGGTGTCGGTAGGTGTTGCCGTGTGTAGGCGTCGGTAGGTGTTGCCGTGTGTAGGCGTCGGTAGGTGTTACCGTGTGTGGGTGTCACGTGCCGTGTGTAGGCGTCGGTAGGTGTTACCGTGTGTGGGTTTCGGTAGGTGTTGCCGTGTGTGGGTGTCGGTAGGTGTTGCCGTGTGTAGGCGTCGGTAGGTGTTACCGTGTGTGGGTGTCACGTGCCGTGTGTAGGCGTCGGTAGGTGTTACCGTGTGTGGGTTTCGGTAGGTGTTGCCGTGTGTGGGTGTCGGTAGGTGTTGCCGTGTGTAGGCGTCGGTAGGTGTTACCGTGTGTGGGTGTCACGTGCCGTGTGTAGGCGTCGGTAGGTGTTACCGTGTGTGGGTGTCACGTGCCGTGTGTAGGCGTCGGTAGGTGTTACCGTGTGTGGGTGTCACGTGCCGTGTGTAGGCGTCGGTAGGTGTTACCGTGTGTGGGTGTCACGTGCCGTGTGTAGGCGTCGGTAGGTGTTACCGTGTGTGGGTGTCACGTGCCGTGTGTAGGCGTCGGTAGGTGTTACCGTGTGTGGGTGTCACGTGCCGTGTGTAGGCGTCGGTAGGTGTTACCGTGTTTGGGTGTCACGTGCCGTGTGTGGGTTTCGGTAGGTGTTACCGTGTGTGGGTGTCACGTGCCGTGTGTAGGCGTCGGTAGGTGTTACCGTGTGTGGGTTTCGGTAGGTGTTGCCGTGTGTAGGCGTCGGTAGGTGTTACCGTGTGTGGGTTTCGGTAGGTGTTGCCGTGTGTGGGTGTCGGTAGGTGTTGCCGTGTGTAGGCGTCGGTAGGTGTTACCGTGTGTGGGTGTCACGTGCCGTGTGTAGGCGTCGGTAGGTGTTACCGTGTGTGGGTGTCACGTGCCGTGTGTAGGCGTCGGTAGGTGTTACCGTGTGTGGGTGTCACGTGCCGTGTGTAGGCGTCGGTAGGTGTTACCGTGTGTGGGTGTCACGTGCCGTGTGTAGGCGTCGGTAGGTGTTACCGTGTGTGGGTGTCACGTGCCGTGTGTAGGCGTCGGTAGGTGTTACCGTGTGTGGGTGTCACGTGCCGTGTGTAGGCGTCGGTAGGTGTTACCGTGTGTGGGTGTCACGTGCCGTGTGTAGGCGTCGGTAGGTGTTACCGTGTGTGGGTGTCACGTGCCGTGTGTAGGCGTCGGTAGGTGTTACCGTGTGTGGGTGTCACGTGCCGTGTGTAGGCGTCGGTAGGTGTTACCGTGTGTGGGTGTCACGTGCCGTGTGTAGGCGTCGGTAGGTGTTGCCGTGTGTAGGCGTCGGTAGGTGTTACCGTGTGTGGGTGTCACGTGCCGTGTGTAGGCGTCGGTAGGTGTTACCGTGTGTGGGTGTCACGTGCCGTGTGTAGGCGTCGGTAGGTGTTACCGTGTGTGGGTGTCACGTGCCGTGTGTAGGCGTCGGTAGGTGTTACCGTGTGTGGGTGTCACGTGCCGTGTGTAGGGGTCGGTAGGTGTTACCGTGTGTGGGTGTCACGTGCCGTGTGTAGGCGTCGGTAGGTGTTACCGTGTGTGGGTGTCACGTGCCGTGTGTAGGCGTCGGTAGGTGTTACCGTGTGTGGGTGTCACGTGCCGTGTGTAGGCGTCGGTAGGTGTTGCCGTGTGTAGGCGTCGGTAGGTGTTACCGTGTGTGGGTGTCACGTGCCGTGTGTAGGCGTCGGTAGGTGTTACCGTGTGTGGGTGTCACGTGCCGTGTGTAGGCGTCGGTAGGTGTTACCGTGTGTGGGTGTCACGTGCCGTGTGTAGGCGTCGGTAGGTGTTACCGTGTGTGGGTGTCACGTGCCGTGTGTAGGCGTCGGTAGGTGTTACCGTGTGTGGGTGTCACGTGCCGTGTGTAGGCGTCGGTAGGTGTTACCGTGTGTGGGTGTCACGTGCCGTGTGTAGGCGTCGGTAGGTGTTGCCGTGTGTAGGCGTCGGTAGGTGTTACCGTGTGTGGGTGTCACGTGCCGTGTGTAGGCGTCGGTAGGTGTTACCGTGTGTGGGTGTCACGTACCGTGTGTAGGCGTCGGTAGGTGTTACCGTGTGTGGGTGTCACGTGCCGTGTGTAGGCGTCGGTAGGTGTTACCGTGTGTGGGTGTCACGTGCCGTGTGTAGGCGTCGTTAGGTGTTACCGTATGTGGGTGTCACGTGCCGCTTTTGCTCAGCGTGACATATCGCGAGCCACTATTGATCTGTATTATTGCCGATTCTTTCGGGGTGGCCGTGTGTACCGTGCCGCCGCCTATTACCGGGTTCGCCGAAACCATGCATATCGGCGGCATTGATCTCGCGGCCTGTTAGTAATACAGTGTCCGCGTCTCGAGGGGGGGGGGACTCCGGTGGCACGCGGGTCCATCGTGCTGCCTCGCCGTGTGCTGAGCCGGGAATTTACCGGAGAACCTGGCTACTGGTACCTGCCACGCCTCCCGTCCCTCGTTCCAATGGCTGGCTCCTACCACAGCACTTTGCAGAGTCCGTCATTACCAGGGGTCAGGTGGGCGTTCCCCCGGGGGGTCAGATAGGTGTTCCCCCGTGGGGGTCAGATGGGTGTTTCCCGTGGGGTCATGTGGGCGTTCCCCCGTGGTGTCAGATAGGCGTTCCCCGTGGTCAGGTGGGCGTTCCCCCGTGGTGGTCAGATAGGTGTTCCTCCGTGGGGGTCAGATAGGTGTTCCCCCGTGGGGGTCAGATAGGTGTTTCCCGTGGGGTCATGTGGGCGTTCCCCCGTGGGGTCAGATAGGCGTTCCCCGTGGTCAGGTGGGCGTTCCCCGTGGGAGTCAGATAGGTGTTTCTCGTGGGGTCATATGGGCGTTCCCCCGTGGGGTCAGATAGGTGTTCCCTGTGGTCAGGTGGGCGTTCCCCCGTGGGGGTCAGATAGGTGTTCCCCCGTGGGGGTCAGATAGGTGTTTCCCGTGGGGTCATGTGGGCGTTCCCCGTGGGGGTCAGATAGGTGTTCCCCGTGTGGTCAGGTGGGCGTTCCCCCGTGGGGGTCAGATGGGTGTACCCCGTGGGGGTCAGATAGGTGTTTCCCGTGGGGTCATGTGGGCGTTCCCCCGTGGGGTCAGATAGGTGTTCCCCGTGGTCAGGTGGGCGTTCCCCGTGGGGGTCAGATAGGTGTTCTTCCGTGGGGGTCAGATAGGTGTTTCTCGTGGGGTCATGTGGGCGTTCCCCGTGGGGTCAGATAGGCGCTCCCCGTGGTCAGGTGGGCGTTCCCCGTGGGGGTCAGATAGGTGTTCTCCGTGGGGGTCAGATAGTGTTCCCCGTGGGGGTCAGATAGGTGTTCCCCCCGTGTGGTCAGGTGGGCGTTCCAACGTGGGGGTCAGATAGGTTTTCCCCCGTGGGGGTCAGATATGTGTTTCCCGTGGGATCATGTGGGCGTTCCCCCGTGGTGTCACATAGGCGTTCCCCGTGGTCAGGTGGGCGTTCCCCGTTGTGGTCAGATAGATGTTCCCCGTGGGGGTCAGATAGGTGTTCCCCGTGTGGTCAGGTGGGCGTTCCCCCGTGGGGGTCAGATAGGTGTTCCCCTGGGGGTCAGATAGGTGTTTCTCGTGGGGTCATGTGGGCGTTCCCTCGTGGGGTCAGATAGGTGTTCCCCGTGGTCAGGTGGGCGTTCCCCCGTGGGGGTCAGATAGGTGTTTCCCGTGGGGTCATGTGGGCGTTCCCCCGTGGTGTCAGATAGGCGTTCCCCGTGGTCAGGTGGGCGTTCCCCCGTGGGGGTCAGATAGGTGTTCCCCCGTGGGGGTCAGATAGGTGTTTCCCGTGGGGTCATGTGGGCGTTCCCCGTGGGGTCAGATAGGCGTTCCCCGTGGTTAGGTGGGCGTTCCCCCGTGGTTAGGTGGGCGTTCCCCCGTGGGGGTCAGATAGGTGTTCCCCGTGGGGGTCAGATAGGTGTTCCCCGTGGGGGTCAGATAGGTGTTCCCCGTGTGGTCAGGTGGCGTTCCCCCGTGGGGGTCAGATAGGCGTTCCCCGTGGTCAGGTGGGCGTTCCCCCGTGGGGGTCAGATAGGTGTTCCCGTGGGGTCAGATAGGTGTTCCCCGTGGGGGTCAGATAGGTGTTTCCCGTGGGGTCATGTGGGCGTTCCCCGTGGGGTCAGATAGGCGTTCCTCGTGGTCAGGTGGGCGTTCCCCCGTGGGGGTCAGATAGGTGTTCCCCCGTGGGTCAGATAGGTGTTTCCCGTGGGGTCATGTGGGCGTTCCCCCGTGGGGGTCAGATAGGTGTTTCCCGTGGGGTCATGTTGGCGTTCCCGTGGGGGTCAGATAGGTGTTCCCCGTGTGGTCAGGTGGGCGTTCCCCCGTGGGATCAGATAGGTGTTCCCCGTGTGGGTCAGATAGGTGTTCCCCGTGGGGGTCAGATAGGTGTTCCCCGTGGGGTCAGATAGGTGTTCCCGTGTGGTCAGGTGGGCGTTCCCCCGTGGGGGTCAGATAGGTGTTCCCCGTGTGGTCAGATGGGCGTCCCCCGTGGGGTCAGATAGGTGTTCCCCGTGTGGTCAGGTGGGCGTTCCCCCGTGGGGGTCAGATAGGTGTTCCCCGTGTGGTCAGGTGGGCGTTCCCCCGTGGGGATCAGATAGGTGTTCCCCGTGTGGTCAGATGGGCGTCCCCCGTGGGGTCAGATAGGTGTTCCCCGTGTGGTCAGGTGGGCGTTCCCACGTGGGGGTCAGATAGGTGTTCCCGTGTGGTCAGGTGGGCGTTCCCCCGTGGGGGTCAGTAGGTTTTCCCGTGTGGTCAGGTGGGCGTTCCCCCGGGGGTTAGATAGGCGTTTCCCGTGGGGGTCAGGTGGGCGTTCCCCCGTGGGGGTCAGATAGGTGTTCCCCGTGTGGTCAGGTGGGCGTTCCCGGCGGGGTCAGATAGGCATTTCCCGTGGGGTCATGTGGGCGTTCCCCGTGGGGGTCAGATAGGTGTTCCCCGTGTGGTCAGGTGGGCGTTCCCCCGTGGGGGTCAGATAGGTGTTCCCGTGTGGTCAGGTGGGCGTTCCCGGCGGGGTCAGATAGGTGTTTCCCGTGGGGGTCATGTGGGCGTATCCCGTGGGGTCATGTGGGCGTTCCCCCGTGGGGTCAGATAGGTGTTCCCCGTGTGGTCAGGTGGCGTTCTCCCGTGGGGGTCAGATAGGTGTTCCCGTGTGGTCAGGTGGGCGTTCCCCCGTGGGGTCAGATAGGTGTTCCCGTGTGGTCAGGTGGGCGTTCCCCCGTGGGGGTCAGATAGGTGTTCCCCGTGTGGTCAGGTGGGCGTTCCCGGCGGGGTCAGATAGGCGTTTCCCGTGGGGTCATGTGGGCGTTCCCCCGTGGGGTCAGCTGGGCGTTCCCCCGTGGGGTCAGATAGGCGTTCCCCGTGGGGCAGGTGGGCGTTCCCCGTGGGGGTCAGTTAGGCGTTCCCCCGTGGGGTCATGTGGGCGTTCCCCCGTGGGGTCAGATGGGCGTCCCCGTGGGGGTCAGATGGGCGTTCCCCGTGGGGTGATATAGGCGTTTCCCCGCAGGGGTCAGGTGGGCGCTCTCCCATGACAGCATCAGTGTGACGTCATACGCGTGGTCCGCCGCGGTGAAGTGAGTGAAGGACGCTGTGACGTGTTGTCACCGTTGCCTGTGTGACGTCACTGACCGGCGGTGTGACGTCATACGCGTGGTCCGCCGCGGTGAAGTGAGTGAAGGACTCTGTGACGTGCGTGTCACCGGTGCCTGTGTGACGTCACTGACCGGCAGTGTGACGTCATACGCGTGGTCCGCCGCGGTGAAGTGAGTGAAGGACGCTGTGACGTGCGTGTCACCGTTGCCTGTGTGACGTCACTGACCGACAGTGTGACGTCATACGCGTGGTCCGCCGCGGTGAGTGAGTGAAGGACGCTGTGACGTGCGTGTCACCGTTGCCTGTGTGACGTCACTGACCGGCGGTGTGACGCCACACGCCGCCGCTGTCCTGTTGAACTTGTGTTTATAAATTTAGTCCGAACCTTTTGAATGGAACGGATTTCCGAAGTCAGACCCGCGCTAAGCAGAGCTTCTTGTGCAGGCCTGTACCGTCCGAACAGGCAATTCCTGGCAGCCGGCAGAATTTAGAGGCGAAGGTTTTACGCGTGCGACATACCTGGCCACGGCCCGCCCCGCCCTCTGACGTCACCTGACTTTGAGTGCGACCGCTGCCACCGGACGCAGGCCATCCCAGTCGGGGGCAAATAGCGAGCGCCGAAGCGACTCGAACCCGGGCTGCCACTACCGGGTGAGGTAAAAAGCCCAGCGCTCTCCCGACTGAAGTACAGGGGCGGACAAAACGTCGCGCATGTCGTGGCCGCTGAAGGACGGTGTGACGCCACACGTCGCAGCCGCTGCTCAGTATGACGTCACTGACGGACGGTATAACGTTGAGTGTCAGCACTATCCAGTATGACATCACTGCAGGGTCACGAATGAACGGTGTGACGTCACACGTCGCAGCCGCTTCCCAGTATGACGTCACTGACGGACGGTATAACGTTGAGTGTCAGGACTATCCAGTATGACATCACTGTGCAGGGCCACGAATGAAGGGTGTGACGTCACACGTCGACACTAGCTCACCACTTCTGTCGTTGCTGCTGCACTGTATGACATCACTGAGTGTTTGTGTGACGTCTGGCGCGGCAGGCACAACCTGAAGTCTGACGTGCGTGAGTCGCTGTACGAGGCGTGCGACACCTGGACCCGGGAGCTAGCAAGCGGGGTACGCCGTTCCTCGGCGGCCAGCGCCCGAACCTGGCCGACGTCTCCGTCTACGGCATCCTCTCCAGCATCGGTGAGAGCCGCACACCGGCAAACACGGGCACACACACGGGCACACACGCACACGTTGTCAAGGTCTGCAAACGTTATCAAACCCTCTCATTGCCCGGAGCAAACCACCCTTATTATTTGCTCTGTTGTTGGCTCTTAATGGGAACATTGAAATGACTGGATGACCAAAATATTTCGTTACAAAACCGTGTGTCGTATGTAATCGCACAAATATTGACTTTAACAAGTTTTCACTTATTATTTGCAGTAGGTTTATGTGATTTGTGCTCCCGTGAGCGACTGATGGAGTGTTGCCGGTCGGCCGGAGCCGCTGCAGTGGTGATGACGTCATGTTCTGAGTGTATGACGTCACTCGGCGGCGGCGGCGGCGGCGGCGGCGGCGGCGGCGGCGGCGGCGGAGCGTCGCTGGGTCCCCGGAGAGATGGGTTCCGACGCACAGTGGGCGGATTGGCCCTTCTAGCGCAACACGGCTGAAAGCTGGCTTTGGCAGCCTGTAAGACAATGAAAATGAGTGTGTAGATCCTTTTTGTTGCGCTGATTTCAAGTATGTTATCTCAAGTAAGATAAGAAAAGAAAATAGAGGTGCAATAATCCAAAATTAATGGTCACGACTCAAATCAAGCGTAAGCGTGTGACAGGTGAGAAAACAACCCCAACGCAGCGGCGCTCGGGCAAAATGACTTGAACTGTTCTTCCCGTTTGATCTGGTACATAATAATTGTTGCTTCTTTCATGTAAATGGATTAACCCTCGCCTGGTGTGGGGGTCGTTTTGACCCCCCTCCCCCTTAGGTTTTTCGGAAATAGCGGGAAAACGGCGTCGCGCAGCGCCGCCAAATATGATACACCTCTTCCGGCATCAATTACCCACATTGTGTGAAAGTTTTGACTTAGGTCATCTCAGGTCAGGTCACCAGGTCAACGTCAAGTGACCTTACCTCAAAAATGTTTGTGGTCGTGCCAAAGCCACAGTCTTTGCCCAGATATTTGAAAATTGCAGGATTTCATAAGGTCCTACAATTATTACCTACCTACACCTATTACCTACAATTATTATATCTCTGATTTGTGTTTGTATCGGTGACCCAGTGTCCCCAAATTTGTCGATTTGGGTGGGAAATGACACCTAAATATGAATAATTTTCCACTCTCGCTCCCCATTTTAGGTGTGAATTTTCCACTCCCAGATTATAAATTGTGATATTGATTCTGAAATAAATAGACATAAATATAGACTAAAAATACATGATTTCAAACAAAACTACTGCTTTTCATATTCAAAGCAGAAATCAATATTGTACCATTTTCTACATCATTTTCCACTATCATGGTCTTTTTTTAGCTCGAATTTTTAACTCTGACACCCAAGCAAAAGGGGAGTTTTGGGACACTGCGGTGACCTAAGGTCAGGTCAATTTCGTGACCTCCCCACTATAAGTCGAGGGGGACAATATACAAATGCTCCCTATTCAGAGAATATGCATTGTATCAGACCAATTCTTTCAGAATCATGTTATTTTAGTTAATTCTTGATGACCCAGGTGCAATTGTTGCTCAGTGACCTCTGCAAGGTCAACTGAGGTCATCTGAGGTCACCAGCACGTGTTTGCCAATAACTATTGATAGAATAAAGATAAAGGCGTGCGAATGACACCACTGTGTTTGTCTCGTCGAATCGCGTCGCCCCATATGCAACATGACCTACCTGGGTCACCAATTAATGACCTTGACCTGAGGTAAAATTTTGAAGTTGACCTAACCATGTCACCATTAATATGTTTCCAAGCGGCTTGACGAGAAAAACATGATGGTTTTCAAATTATGGTTCTATGTTTAACCGATAAAACGTTATTCACGAGCAACTTTTGGGGACAAATCGGGACCTTTGGTGACTTCTGGAGCCTAAACTATTGACCTGAGCTTAAATCTGAGGACAAATGCGATTGCATTTTTCAAGAGCTTTTGATTGTTTATTTTCCGTTTGTTCCTAGCTGTCATAGTTCCCGTGATAGTGGGGGGGGGGGGGGGGGGGGTGTTCGAAGCGAAGTCATAAAACTGGAAAATCTGACATTTGATGACTCTGGTGACCTCCATATTGCCCTGAGCCAATTTTCGACGTATTTCTAGCCATTTTAGTTCTCGAATTAGGGAGAGTCATTTGACCCCCCTTCCCCCAGGGCGAAGTTGTCTCAGAGGCCCACCGGGGGCGCGAGTTAAAACGGACTTTACATCAGCACTTTTTTTACAAATGATTGTTGATTGTTCATAAAAGTTTGGCACATATTCGCAAAAGATAGAGTGCAAGAAACATATTACATATTGCTTATTACATATTAGGAAACATATTACCTTCATGATAAATAACAATGCGTAGGGAGGCTAATTTGCTAAATTCGTTACCGAGTACTTGCTGAGTACGGAGTACCGACCGTTATAAGCGTAGATCGCTTATCGTAGGAAACTGACAATATCTTTCGGTAGGAATGTTGATATGCAAAATGTGGTGAATTTACATCATAGTTTGGCCTCGTCTATCGATTCCAGGTGCTAACTCCATTGTTGTGGAAAAGGGTGATTATCTCCCTTTGAGACACTAATAAAAAAATATTTTAAAAAAACGAGCCATTGCGCTCACTGCCTCACTCAATGCGTGTCCAGCCACAGGCGCGGGCCGCTTGGCTGGACACACATTGAGAACCTATGGTAGGTTACGAAAGGACGGGGAAAATCCTCCCCCATCCCTCTTACCGAGGGGGTGGGGAGAATATGTATGCATGAGAAAGAGAAAATAAGGAACGGAAAATGGGAAAGTCTCACCAAAAATTAGATCATTAATTCTAGCAAATCACGTAGTGAGCGTAATATGCACATGGGTAGTTTGCGAAATACGGATCCTTATCGACCTGCCACGCAGAGTTACAACGCAGAGCCCCCCCCCCCCCCCCCCCCCCCCCCCCCCCCCCCTGTAGCTCAGTTGGGAGAGCGCTGGACTTCTGACCCCACCCGCTGTGGCAGACCGGGCTCGAGTCGCTTCGGCGCTCGCTATTGCCCCTGACTGGGATGGCCTGT
This sequence comes from Chirona hameri, assembly GCA_036785665.1. NCBI lineage: Eukaryota > Metazoa > Arthropoda > Thecostraca > Balanomorpha > Balanidae > Chirona > Chirona hameri. The sequence continues at coordinate 29,503 of JAXIVJ010016034.1, forward strand.
GGCCGGTGGCAGCGGTGTCGCACTCATAGGTCAGGTGACGTCATAGGGCGGGGCGGACCGTGTCCAGGTATGTCGGGCACGTAAAACTTTCGCTTCTAAATTCTGCCGGACGCCAGGAATTGCTTGATCGGGTGGTGGGGTCAGGGCCTGCGCAACAAGCGCAGGCGCGGGGCCTGACCTCGGAAATCCATCCATTCAAAAACATTCGTTTTTTTTTTAACAAGTAAGACCACAAATTTCGCGGTGGAACATGGGGTGCAGCACACTGCACAGTCTCATAGACATATAGTATGATTTGTGTCTGGGTACTCGGGAATACATTTTGTGTATTTCTCCTTATTTATTTTTTCGATAGTTGGTACCGACCATTTGTCTATAATACTTTGGTGTACATTTACAGCATAAGCGATTGCGTAATTGCCAATAATTTTAAGTTCATTATGTTCCCCAGATTCAGAGCTATCTTGGTATATATCTATATATATATATAC
>JAXIVJ010016035.1:0-29991 GCA_036785665.1 Chirona hameri
AGCACGGTGATTTGGGTCAATTTTGAAAAGAAAGATATCGCGCATCAGTATCGCACGTTACGGCCATTGCAGGACTCGTGTATGAGGCAGTTTGGTCAGTGGATTTGCGCACAAGATTGGTGCGATATACCACCCTACATGACGTAAAACAAGCTGCTGAGGCGCTCGAGCAACAACTGCAGACTGCATATGAAGAGTTCTTCCCCGAGGTAAAATACAGATGTAACATTAACGAGCCTCCACGGATGACAAAGCGACTCAAAGAGCTCATCAACCTCCGAAACAGGGCCCACAGCCGTCGCCAATTGGACCGACTTAGGCAGCTAAGAGACATGGTCCGGTCTGAGATCTCCTCCGCAAAAACTCAATGGTATAAACAACAAATGAACAAGATTGCATCTGATAAAGGTGTATCTTGGTATAAACAAGTGTCCAAATTAACCAACTGTAAAACCGAACGCCTGAACCTAGAATGCCTGAAGCGTTGAATAGTGCCAGTCATGCCGAACTTATCAACCAGCACTTCACGCAAATATGCACAACCTACGAACCATTACAAACAGATCAGCTGCCTTACTATCTACCTGCACGATATATTCCCTTCAACATACAGCCTTGGCAAGTAGCCCACAGCCTATCTCGCCTCAGAGAGCATATGCGGTACCCGTTGGACAACTTCCGGTACGGCTGCTTAAGGAATTTTCTGTGGAGCTTCCGTTCCTTTGGCTTACATCTTTAACAGTTCGTTAAAGCAGGGCCGGGTACCTTCATTCTGGAAGAGGGCGACCATCACACCAGTTGCCAAGAAACCCACCCCGCCGTCGCCGGGGGACCTGCGACCATTGAGTCTCACGCCAACGTTTAGTAAAGTTTTTGTGAGCAGTTCATAGTGCCGCTTCACCCTGGCTGACATAAGACATATTGACATTCGCCAGTATGGAAGCATGAGAGGAGCATCTATCTCTTACTACCTGATCAAATTAATGCACAATCTACTGGCTCAGCTAGACAATGCTGATAAGCTATTCTCGGTGATCATGTACGACTTCAAGAAGGCCGTTTGATCTAATAGATCTACACAACAGTCATACAGAGACTCTGGACATGGGACTCCGTCCCGCGTATGCAAACTGGCTCTCCTCATTTCTCCAGAACCGCCAGCAGCGGGTCAAGATGCCAGATGGCAGTCTCAGCTCCTGGAAACCGATAACCTGTGGCACCCCACAGGGCACCCTGGTTGGACCAGTAGCCTTCTTAGCTATGGTGAATGGCGCCGTATCACAAACACAAAACAGGCTCAAGTATGTGGACGATCTAACTATTTATCCAGCCTGCTCGGTGGATTGTGTTCAGGAGGAAATTAAGCTTCAGAAACTGACTGATCAACTTTGTGAATGGGCGAATGAAAATAAGATGGTCCTCTTAACATTGATAAGTGCCAGGTAATGCACTTCTTCACAGCTAAGAAGCCAATGGTGTTACCGGACATTACAATACATGGCACTAGCATCCCAACGGTAGATCAGACAAAGCTACTTGACGTCACCATATCTAATGATATGTCCTGACACACACACGTTGAGGGTATGGTATCGAAGGCTCAAGGGTCCTTTACATGCTGCACGTCATGAAAAGGTTTCGACCGCCGCAAGAACAAATGGTGAAAGTATACATTACATACATCCGGCCACTACTTGAATACTGCGCTCCTGTTTCCACGCCAGGCTCACCGCCCAACAAGCTCAGCAGTTAGAAAGAGTTCAAAAGCGAGCCCTGAAAATAATTGCTGGCTATGATATAAGTTACCAGCAAATTCTGCGCCAGTTAAACCTGGGCACGCTCGCTGACAGAAGGCAAATGCTGTGCTTACGTCTTGGTAAACAAATGTTGAACTCCAATGTACACCGAAACCTACTTCCGAACTCAGAGGTTCCAGCCCTGGCAAAAGGACATTTAACATTCATTTAACATCACAGATCTTGCATATAGCTGGATCGAGTCCTATCTGTGTCAGCGCTCCCAGCGAGTCATTCTCGATGGGAAGCATTCCGACTGACACCAGTTTTGTCAGGTGTGCCGTATAGGCAGCATTCTCGGTCCGATACTGTTCGCCTGTTATGTCGCTGACCTTCCAAACAATATCAAAACAGGCTGTTTGGCTTATGCTGATGATGTCAAAAATTTGCATCGCATTCAAAATCGTGAAGATACCGTTTCCCTTCAGGCCGACCTGGACCGTCTTAGCGCATGGTCTAAAATTGAAGCTCAATCTTGAAGCTCTTGAAGCTCAATCCAGCTAAATGCAAGACTATCTCATTCACTCTTAGCACGGCCCCCATTCGCTATACCTATGTATTAGATGGGCATCAACTGGAGAGATGCGAACAGATGCGCGACCTCGGTGTCATATTAGATGCTAAGCTGACATTCGCCGACCATGTAGATGCAACCGTAGGCAAGGCCAACCGCATGCTCGGTTTGCTCATGCGTAGTGTACAAATGTCTCCATGCTCTCGCCGCCTAGATTTCAATCACCCCGCAATTTTGTCAGCGTATAACGCCCATGTGAGGTCCGTGATTGAATATGGTAGTATTAATCTGGTCTGGAGCCGCAGCAACCCACTTAAAACGCCTCGAGCGTCTGCAACACAGGTTTCTTATGTGGTTTAGGATGTACAACCCAGCGCCGCTGTCCCGCCTTGGACTATTCTTCGCTGCTGAAACATTTTAAATGTCAGTCCATCAAAGCTCGTTTCATCCAAGCCGTCATTCACTTGACCTGGAAGGTCACCCGTTGACTTGAAACCTTAAAATCGCATACTGTTAAATTCCTCTCATGACAGGCAACATGATGGCTCTTACCGCATTGCTCTAAGATGCTTGGTTTGGAAGTTATCTGGGCGGCCTGTCAGGGCCCCCCCGTAGGTTCGAATGTGAAAAAAGTTCCCGTAGGGCGAGGGTTAAAGCGTCTTACTGGTCTTTTACTTCAATTAATTATCGTCATCAATATACTGTTCTTGAAACTAGCAAACAACCTTCTCTGCCAATCTATTATTATTGATACTGGCAAGATTAGCAAATTACTGTCGATCACTCTTAATCTGATGAGATTACTATTGATTACAGGAGTACCTACCTATCTAACGAAACAAAGTCGTGAAAACGCTTTGAACATCATGGAATATGCCAGGAGAAATGCTTATATAAATACGGAACGAAATAGGATTTATAATATCAGAATTACGGCACCAACCTTGTATGTTTTTCCTTAAAATAAATTGCTTATGCAATTGTAAGCATAGCTGAAGAATAATTATCGTTTTGCCAGTATGTATAATAACCCTCATTTGTTTAGTATCTTGGTAAACATGGGCCTAGGGGCGCACACAGGATTACATTTCGGGGGGAGGGTGAGGGTCATAATTAAATTGCGGTGGTGCCACTACCTATACCTTGGTTCGTAACAAGGGAGGAGGTAGGCGTTTTTTTTACAAGAAGTAAATTGTGTGCATGCCATAGCAGTGTATTATATTGCTTTGTGTCTCGTGCGGACTACAAAAATGTTATTGAACTAAAGAATAGGCAGGGTTTTGCAAATGGGAGGGCTTGAAGATTTTTGAAAACAAAATTTGCCGACGAAACATAACTACCAATGGTATTTAAGAGAAATAGACAACCACGTAACTATTATTGCGCCGCGAAGCAGCTCGACAATTTGAGGTTTTGAGCGGGCTGGATAACTAATTGTTAACCAGGATGCAGGGGCAAAACGAGGAAATATGTCGAGAGCAAAAGGTGGGGGTCAAAAGTCATGTTACGCCCCCCCCCCCCCCCATTTAAGGCCAACGGTAGGGGCATGACCCCATGTACTCCCCCCCCCCCCCCCTCCTTGCGGCTGCCAGTGTGTACAGTCTATATTATACTATTTTGTACTGGAAAAGAACAGTGATTGATTTACGCCGCGTAGCGGCGTGATTTTTTTTGCTATATATTTTGGTCTGGATATCTAGGCCGGATGCCCTCACAAATTCGAAAGGTTCTATATATGCCCAAGGGCGCCTATCAGCCACTCATTGAGATTCTTCCACTGCAAAGATCAAAAGAATTTCGCCGCATTGGCTCAAGAATGTGATATTTTTATACTTTTTATCAGCAAATTATAACAGCTTGGTTGCCGTTGCTAACCAGTTTCAAATACGTTTCATGGATTTCCAGCCATGAACCACATTGTCAAATAGTTCAAACGGCGGGCACTATGGGCTCGTTCACGACAACAAAACGATAGTCATCGTGACATCGATGATTTATCAGGACTGTACGTATGCGGGTAATATGAGCCGCGAAGCGGCGCGTTTTTTTGTCTCTTAATTTTGCAATATTTCGCATAAAATAGCTGGGTGGACACCACGAGGGCATTGGTGCCCCGCCTCCCCCTCCTGGATTCATGGGGACATGGTGCCCGATGCTCCCCCCTGTTCCACAGCCTATGGACGCTGATCCGATTCCAGAGGGATCCCGACTTCCGAGCCAGAGTGCCCCTCAGGCGGCCAGAGTGCCCCCTCAGGCGGCCAGGGTACTCCTCAGGCGGCCAGACTGCCCAATCAGGTGGCCAGAGTGCCCCCTCAGGCGGACAGAAGCCCCCTCAGGTGGCTAGAGTGCCCCCTCAGGCGGCCAGAGTGCCCCCTCATGTGGCCAGACTGCCATATCAGGTGGCCAGAGTGCCCCCTCAGGCGGACAGAGTGCCCCTCAGGTGGCAAGAGTGCCCCCTCAGGCCTTGCGATTTGCTGTTTTTACTACTATTTACTTGCACTTCTTTTCAAAGCGGAGTGAAATTCGTTTGGAGCACTTCAATCTCCTATGGGGGTCCTCGGCCCATTGGGCCCCTTCGAGGCTCAAGGGGGGGGGGGGGCATGTCCCCCGCCCCCTCTGGATACCCAACTGCCCATATCACTTCTTTCCCAACACCTGACCCCTGCCTCAATTGGGCCTGACCAAGACTGGGCCCATACCAGAAACGGGCCCCCTCAGTAATACTGGCTCCTCAGAAATTTCGGGGGGTCAGCTGACCCCTTTGAGCCCCCCCCCCTGCGTTCGCCACTGCATATGGCTAATTACATGGGGACCGCAGTTTTTCGAATTGTTATTAACCAGCGAAAGGTCCTATTGGTAGGATTAGACATAGTAATACCTTATTCAGTCTGGTTGTATTCCAAACAAGCATGAAGGAAGTCCAAACGGTAAAACATCCCTATCGTAGGAGTTATAAAATGTCACATTAAAAACGGAAAAAAACTGTAACCAACATTTCTTACACAATCGATACTAATATAAATTTATTCTGTTTCTGAAGATCCATTCGTTTCATTACGAGCGAGCGCGAAGCTCTCGCGAGTCCTCACTGAATACGGTTTTGTCTCACATATAAGCGGCCGACCAGACCTGATAAGATCCGACACGGCGTTTACCCGGCCCGACCGTAACGCTTGTGAGGAGCTTATATCTTTATAATTCCGCATTTGATTGACAAGCGGTCTTCAACATCTGATAGCCCCATTCAATTCAGTATGTTATTTACATGTAACGTTTCACGTGTGGGGTCAGCATGGCGCGTGGCACGTGCTCGCTTTAGGGGTGTCAGAACACGTTATCCTGCTATAGCTGAGAAACGGCTGGTCAGTTTAAAGGGAATAGTACTCCTTGGAAAAGTATGACGAATTATGAAAAGAGTGTCCTGCTTCTTATAGCGACTATTTATTAGCGTCTTATTACGCGAAGCATCTATTGGCATTTTTCAATTGGGAAAAACAGTTCACAATTGATAGAGTTAATTACTTAAAACTGTAACCGCATGCATAATGTATTCCTAATGTATCGCAGTTACAGGTGCATGTGCTTCTATTGCGGATATATTGTAGCTAACGGTACGAGCCACCCATCAAAAGGTGTGCCTTTTCAAGGACGAGTGTCGGTATTGTTTTCAATTGGAAATCAAATGGAAATTGATAAAGTTATGGCTAATAATATGTATAGCTCATCACAGACTTGCCGAAAGACAGCGTAATGCAAACAAAACATTTGCACAATTTAATCGAGATATTCCAGGTAACGCGACCAGCCACCCATCAAAATATGCGTATTTTCAAGAAGCATCTTTTGGTAATTTTTATTGGAAATCGGTGCAAAATTAACCAAGTTATTTACTCAAAACCTGAAGTCACGTGTATAATAGGGCCATACATTATGATGGGCTTGTTCTGCAGCGAACATTGCAGTTAAAGGTAAGAGCCACCCATGAAAAGATGTGCATGTTCAAGACGAGTGTCGGCATTATTTTCAATTGGAAATCCAATGGAAATTGACAAAGTTATGGCCAATAATATTTATAGCTTATGAATACATCAGAGGGGTGGCACCGCTTGAGCGAGCGCGGTATAGGCCACCTCGTCTGAGCCAAAAATACTTGATGTGACGTAACTGGTGGCAGAACGCACAGCGCACAGCCGGAGCTGGCGACATCCGTGACACGGCTGCGCCGGCGCATAGGCCCGGGAACAGGGGGCGGCGGTGGGGGGGGGGAGGCAGAGCGTGCTCTGGCCCCCCAACTTCAGGACGGCTACCCGAACTTTGGCTAGGCTCAGCTTAACGTTGTGTAAAAGAAGGCTCTTATGAGACACCGCAAATATAAGGTATTCTTCACAAAATTCGTAATTTGCAAGACAGATTTTCTCAACCTCTACCTGACTCGACCGGGGATTTTACAATGTTCGAGATGGCCTATTTTAACATGGGCTCTCGGTTCGCAGAAAAAAGCCCTTGTCATGAGAGGGCCCTCAATAGGACGGCTCCGGCATGCCACATTTTGTCAGGATCGGGCCTGATCAAGACCGGGCCCCTGCCTTACTGCCATGCCAGGAATGTGCCCGTGATATCAAAAATTCGCAGGAACCGGGCTTGACGCCTGACCGGGCCCCTGATACACGCCTTTGCCAGCACCGGGCCCCTGCCTCGATCGGGCCTGACCAGTGACCAAGACCGGGCCGCTTCCAGGACAAGATCCGTATAAATAATTTGCAAGGACCAGACCCTGTTGTGACCGGGCCTTTGCCAGCACCGGGCCCCCTGCCTCGATCAGGCCTGACCAAGAACGGGCCGTATAAATAACCGGGTCATGTTGTGACGGGTCCCTCGACCTGACCGTGCCCCATATCACGCCTCTGCCAGCCCCTGGACCCTGCCTTGATCGGGCCCCTAACAGAAACGGGCTCATACCAGTAACAGGCCACTATCAAGAATTTGCATGGAGTGCGCCCTGTTGTGACCGGGCCCTCGTCCTGACCGGGCCCCATATTACGCTTTTGCCATCACCGGGCACCTGCCTCGATCGGACCTGAACAAGACAGGATCCCTACCATGATCTGGCCAGTATCAAGCATATGCAAGGACCGGGCCATCTTGTGAACGGGCTCTCATCCTGACCGGTCCCCATGCCACAACTTTGCCAGTACCAGGCCCCTGGCCCGATCGGGCCTAACCAAAAGCGGGCCCCTACCAGAAAGGGGCCAGCATTAAGAGTATGCAAAAACCGGGCCTTGGTCCTGACCGGCCCCCATATCACGCCAATTTGCCAGCAACGCGCCCTTGTCTCGATCAGGCCTGACCAAGACAGGGCCCCTGCCAGCGCCGGGTATGGGCCAGAATACGGATCCATGTGATGCATGCCGCTCAGAAATTTGGGTGTCAGCTGACCCTTATGACCCCCCCCCCCCCTCCCCCGACCCTCCCTGCGTGCGCCACTGGCGAGTTGTAACTATCGGCAGACTCGTGGTCCGCTTAACCCTATTTGTAACAGGCTACTGGCTACCCCTATTTGTAACAGGGGGGGGGGGGGGGGGGGGGCGGATTCCGCCCCCCCGGAGATCTCAAGATCTAGCCGTCCGATTTTCAGAAATGAAACGATGTTTGGTTCCTCTCAACACGATCTACATTTATAAATAATAAAAATATATACATTTTGGATAGGGGGGCAACAGGGGGGCAAAAACTACACATTCTAGTGGTATATTTGATCCAACATAGCTTTCATGTTTATCGACTGATTTTAACACAACTAAAAGGAATCGATAGAGATTGAATTGGACATTGATATATGATGGTAAAGTTTGAAAATTCAAAAATCATAGGCGTGTGCAGGTCACTCAATATGGGGGTGAAGTAAATGCGTAAGAAAACCATTTTTATATGTTGTTTTTTTGATAAATGAAATGGTATGTGATTGTGACATTAGACAAAACAGTTATACATCATATTTTTTGCTATAGGCGGTACCAGGTTAGTGAAAAAGGGAGGTAAATTGGAAAAAATATTAACCGCAGACAAGTTGCTAACCAGCACTATAAATATATTACTGATCGTAGATAGTTCCCTTTTGCATGCTGTAATTCATCATAGGCGTATCCAGGATCCAAACTGGGGCGGCGGAAGACATTTTGAAAAGTATATTATCCGCTATTATGATACTAACTAGTCAACAGTGACTATTTCACTTACAGCTTCAATTGACATTGCTTACCCCCTTTTACCCTACCTCGACTCGCCTATTATCTTATAATCGTTCGTAGAATAAATAGCCTGTGGTGCGTGTTTCATCCGAAAACTGCAGTATGTTATGTCATTGGACGCCCATGCCTCTTAGTTTCCTTGCAATAATATGACCCCCTTTCTTCCATTCCTGAGCGTACCTCTGCCAAAAATGACTTTATTTCCTCTTATGGCATCATATGTGCATATATCATTATAAACTAAACGTCTATTGCGCCGTTATCGCTGGCATATCGTCATCCCCATGCCTGTCACCCCCCTTTTCATGTTCCTGAACACGCCCCTGAAACTGTATATGTAATAAATTATGCAAATAATGAAAACAGGATCTATCTTTTACATCTTGATAGCTATAAATGCCCCTTACATTGCTCTATTGTCTTCCCTCCAAGCATTTAATACTTCCTGGAACCCCCCCCCCTTTTCAAGCCCCTGAAACCGCCTCTGCCATGCAATTTGTATATTTCATTAATATCAACTAATTTGCACTTGTTGCAATCACCGTAAACCGATGTAACTCATTTATACTTGATGCAGATAGGAAGAAACCGTGAAGATCGCATTTCCGTATTATTGCCAAATGTCGCCTCCGAACCCACCCAAAACTGGGCCCTGAAGCCGCCTCTGATCAGTTTACTTTATAAATCGTGTTTATATAGCCTTTGCTCATGGTAAAGTAGATAAATTCGAAAATTACAAAGAGAGATATATTAACTAATATTTCACCATTGCGGCTTCATCAGGATTGATGAAACCGCAATGGTGAAACACCAGTAAATCTCTCTGCATTAAACAGAACCCCTCCACCTCAACACGAGCAAAGGCCATCCAAACGAATTACACAGCTGCATCACTCACATATTAACAGTCATTTACAAACAGTATACGAGTATCAACTTGATTAATTCGCCTCTGTTCAGGTTAAGAACTCAAAAGTTTGTCTCCAAATGCGGTATTCAATTCTATGAAAAGTCCCAAAATTGCATGGGCCTGCTCCCAGCCGTTCTGAAGATATCTGCGAAAAACATGAGGGGGGGGGGCGGAATCCGCCCGCCCTGTTACAAATAGTACGCGGCGCCAAAGGAGCCGGCTGCCGCCAGTGACTTCATCCGGCGGACTTTTGAGTTCAAGGTCAAATGGCTCGTGTCCTTGCCTGGTTATAGGATCTTGGAACATATGATGCGTTTCGTTGACGGTCGGTTCAAATAGCGAAAACGAAATACGGTAGGAATACTAATGACGTATCCGAAACGTCACGAGGTTTCTCCCTTTAACCCTCGCCCTACGGGAGCTTTTTCACCTTCGCCCTACGAGGGGGGGGGGGGGGCTGACAGCCACCTGTTAACTTCCAAACCAAGCAACTTAGAGCTATGCGGTAAGAACCAGCATGTTTCCTGTCATGAAAGGAGTCTAACAGTATGCGATTTTTAGGTTTCATGTTAATAGTTGACCTTCTAGGTCAAGTGATTGACCTCGGATTTACCACGTCCTTCACAGCGATTTTGCTATTCAGAAAACCTCAAAATTAGAAATTGATAAATGTAAATAAAAAGGCATGTTCCTAGATCAGTTTTGGATCAGAAATACAGAAAAGGTAATTATTTGTTCGTATATTGTCACAAAGAAGTCAATCAAAGTTATAAAAAAATGACGTCATCAGTTTCTTACACTTAGGGAGCCATCACTCAATTAAAAAATGAAGATATTACTTTGAAATTTGGTATGGGTATTGTACATACTCAGTTCTCTCACATGTTTTCCGTTTTTTTAACATCTTTTAAAATTTTGATTTTGTGGGGATTTTTCCAAACAAAATAATTTTATTTTTTATTTTAACTCGCGCAGCGCTGGGGGGTAAATTTTACCCCCTCCCGGATTTTCTCCATAACTTGACAACTAAGACAGATATCAAAGTGAAACTTACGGTAGCTTATGGTGCATCAATTCTACGTCTTCTGCCATTTTTTTATTTAAATTCGTGAAAATTTGTGGCAGATAATAACGTTTTAGTGACGTCATGCCATGTCATTTTTGGTGAAAAAACGTTAAATGTTTGAAAAATCGTTGAAAATAGCGTGTTACTGCAAACTGCAAATAAAAAGCGTCAAAAAAGGGAAATAACATTGTATTTGACATGGCTATCTCAGATTTTCAAAATTTTGAGTTTTGACCCAAAAAAAATGCAAAAAACTGATTTCTGGGGAAGAATTTCCACAAAAGTTTTTTGTTTGAAGATTTTCAAAAAACGGAAGATATATTAGAGAACCGAGTATGAACGATGTTCAAACCAAATTTCAAAGCAATTTCTTTATTTTTGACTGACTTATGGCTCTCTAAGAACAAGTAACTCATGACGTCATTTTTTAAAATTGCGTTTTTTGGCTTTTACTGACCAGATACAGGCAAATAAATGCCACCACTGTATTTCGAAGACAAAAATAGTCTAGAAACATGCAATGTTTATTTAGATTAATCAATTTCAAATTTTGACCTTATTGTGACCTGACCTTGACCTGAGGACGATTATTTGGTGTCAGGCTGTGCAAATGGCTGCTTCTATCGAATTATACGTGTAAAATAACCCATACAACATGTGTCGCATGGCTTTCGTAGACCTGTGACCTTGTGTGACCTGACCTTGACCTTGACCTTTGCTTACAATTTCACTTTTACTTATGCGGGAAATGCATTATACACTCTGGAGCACTTTGTGAGATAATAGTTGCAATATAAGGCTTTGGATGGAAAGTATAGCCCCAAAAACTCAAATAGTTACATTTTACATTTGACCTGTCCGTGACCTGACATGTGATCTTATTTTAAGAATTTCGAGTATGCATTCGATTCTTCTCGTTGAGAGCTTGCGATCGCCGCATTGCACGTCTCGCTGCGGTTATTGGTTCGGAAGATACGAGGGGGGGGGGGGGTTAAAATTTACCCCCCCCAGCGCCGCGCGTTCGGCTGGAGACCCCAGCGCCGCGCGGGTTAAGGGTCAAAAACCCAAAATTGTGAAAATCCGAGATTGCCATTTTAAAGAAGATCCCATTTTGATCTTTGGTGAATTGCGTTTGCAATTTAATTTAAAACTCTGTTTTCTAACATTTTTCAAATATTTATCGTTTTTCCACCAACATGACGTCATCAAAACATGATTATCTCCCCAACTACATAAAGAGATTATACGGGTTTCCGTCCTGAAAATAAATGCACTCTTTTGCAGTGGTATGAGCTTTACCCCGCGAGTCACTGGGGGGGCTTTTTTTAGCCCCCCCCCCTTAGGAATATTAGGAATATCTCAATAACTAATGCAGATATCAACGCAAAAATTTCGGTGCCTTTCCGGGCATCATTTTTACACCTTTTGAGCAAAAAATTATTTAAAAAATCGTCAGTAATTGTTCGAGATATAGTGAATTTAGTGACATCACTAAACACGATTTTGACTCCAAAATCGGCTAAACTTTGCCAGGCCGTACAAATGCCGCATTTGAAGAAAAATACAATCGAAAAACGCTAAAAGGTAGACAATTATAATGGCTACAAACCAGTTATCTCGAAATTTCGAAAACTTGGGTTTCTTACCCCAAAAATGTAAACAATTAAAATAAAAAAAATGCTCACAAAATCAAATTTTTCAAAGATATTGAAAAAACCGGAATATGTGTCAGATAACGACATATGGGCAACTACTATACCAAATTTAATGATATCATCTTTTTTGTCTGTCATAGCATATAAAGTATGGGTAAATCATGACGTCATATTCTGAAATTGCGTTTTTTTTGGCTTTTATTGACAGGATACAGACAAATAAATGCCAGAATTGTTTTTTTAGATAAAACTGATATATAAAAATGTTTGTTTCATTTCGATTTATCAATTTCAAATTTAAAATGACTAAAATGGTAAAATGACTACCACTATCGAATTCTACGCGTAAAAGCATCCATAAAACATGTGCTGCATGACTTTCGTAGATATTTTGTGGGTAATGACCTTTTGTGACCTGACCTTGACCTTGATCTTTTGCAGCAATCCCACTTTAGCTCATGTGGGATATGTAGCATACCTTTGACTGCACTTTGGGTGAGTATAGGCGCAATCAAAGGCCATTGATGGTAAGTATTGTCCATAAACTCAAATACCTCGATTTTGACGTTTGACTTGACCGTGACCTGACATGTGACCTTAATTTGACATTTTTTAAAGTTTGCGTTAAGCTTATATCATTAGGCGCTTTTGAATGCCGCCTTGCGCGTCCCTCTGCGATCATTGGTTCTGAAGATACCAGGGGGGGGGCTAAAAAAGCCCCCCCCCCCACAGTGAGTCGTGTTACAGAATATACCCCAGGGACTGCCGGGTTAAACACGTTTCAGACATATAACAGGGACCTTAATGCTAATTTAGTCCATTATTTCAGCAATTATCAGCGTTAAAACATGGGCGTTTTTCGAGACTAGTATCAGATAACGAGTACTTGATCGGCACTACTGTCCACCACTTTTATCTTAAGATCAATTTTAGAGTTTTAAATTGTCTGCAAGTCCTACACTGGATCACACAATTATTATACAATTCAAAACTGACGGGACTTTGTATTACAACACACTGTTCGTTGAGGTTTTGTGTTTTTGTGGTTTTCTTATCTCCGGCCTTTAGCGTTGTGAATTTGGTGGTGGCGTATTATTTTTTTTGGCATGAAAATTCATGACAAATATATAATTTTATGGGAAAACTAGGTAACTGCTGCTGTCGTTGGAACAAAACAAGTTTATTTTCTTTCAAATATTGCTTATTTTACGGGAAATATGCCATAAGTGAGGTGTTTGTATTAGCATAAAAGAGATGACTGGCTCTGCCCCAGCCGGTCCTGCAGAAAATACGCGGTGTCATCACCGCGCACTTTGGAATGTTCTTACGTGCAGAAGAGGTCATTTCCAGAAAAAAGTGGCTACCGTGGGACTTCTACCACCTTTATAAGTACGTTTTACTATGTAACTCCATTATTCTGGGAAAAACACGTATAATCCCTTAAACGAATCTTAAATAAATGTTTACAGCATACGCATCATAGTTGTAAACTCAGGTACCCAAAATTTCAGAAATATGCACCGTAGGTGTAAAAAGTTATTCAAGAAAACCTCTGGGAGGGGGGGGGCTGTCATGAGCCCCCCCCCCCCCGTAGGGCGATGTTTAAAATATGACGAAATATACCTAACGGTTTTTGCGTTGAAACTCAGCAACCAGATCGTTTTGGAAGGAAATATTTCAGATTGGTAGATTTATCAGTACTCCCGACAATCTGGCTATCTCAGTTAAACCGAATGTTAAGGGTGTGCTATTCCTTTAAGCTGAAACTTTGTGTGTGGTTTGATACCACAACACTGTCAATCGTCACGCAAGTCAAACTCTGGGTCACACTGCACGTGCCCACGGGCACACCCCTGTTCCATAACTCAGAAAAGGCTGGGACGATTAAGTTGAAATTTGGTGTGTGGTGTGAGACCATACTACTGCCAATGTCACGCAAGTCAAACTCTGGGTCACACTGCACAGTGCACGTGCGCACGTGCACACCCGTACCGTAACTCAGAAACGGCTGGAACAATTCAGTTGAAATATGTTTCTACGGGCTCGCTCGTCCTTCGCCGATTAACCCTCGCCCTAGGGGGGGGGGGCTGACAGGCCCCCTTAGGTTTTTATTGAATAACTTTTTACACATCTGATGCATCTTGCTGAAATTTTTGGTAGCTAAATGTATAAGAGTTATTGGTATTCTGTATAAATTTAATTGGAATTAATTAAGCAGTTTGGGAGATAATCATGTTTTGATGACGTCATGTTGGTGGAGAAACGATAAGTATTAAAAAATGGTAGAAAACAGAGTTTTAAAGAAAATTGCAAATGCAATTCACCAAAGACACAAAATGGCATTTTCTTTAAAATAGTGATCTCGGATTTGTTTAAAATTTTGGGTTTTTGACCCATAACTTTTTTTTTTAAATCCCCACAAAATCAAAATTTTCAAAGATGTTAGAAAAACCGGAATATTTGTGAGAGAAATGAGTATGAACAATACCCATGCCAAATTTCAAAGCAATATCTTTATTTTTGACTGAACGATGGCTCCATAATTGTAAGAAACTTATGACGTCATTTTTTATAACTTTTTTTTCTTTGTTTTGGCAAGATACGAACAAATTGTTACCTTTTCTGTATTTCTGCTCCAAAACTGATCAAGGAACATGCCTGGTTATTTACATTGATTAATTTCTAATTTTGAGGTTTTCTGAAGAGCAAAATCGCTGTTCTGGACGAGGTAAATACTAGGTCATTCACTTGACCTGGAAGGTCACCAGTTGACCTGAAACCTAAAAATCGCATAATGTTAGATTCCTCTCATGATAGGCAATATGCTGGTTCTTACCGCATTGCTTGGTTTTGAAGTTAACATGTGGGGTGGGTTGTCAGCCCCCCCCCCCCCCCCCCCCCCCCCCTAGGGCGAAGGTGAAAAAGCTCCTGTAGGGCGTTAAGGCGTCTTACTGGTGAATAGTACTTAGGGGACTCGTGGATGCTACCTCATTATAAACGGGGTTTTCCTTCACAAATAGGAAAGTAATTAAAATATTATAATCGCAACGTCGAACAACAGTCCCCTTCTCTGTCTTTGTCTCTGTCTATGTCTCCATACATGTCTCTTTTTTGTCAGTTTTCAGCTGTGAACATTTGTTAAACCATAAAGAGTAAAAAGCATTTCATTCGTAATTGACCAAATCTGTAAATTTCAATATTCCTGATTTTCGACTTTCCCTTTGCCCCAAGAAGTTTCTATGCTGTTGCCCCCTGTCGCCCCTAGGATGGCTGACCCGGTCATCGGACGGGCCTGCCACACCCTTCCCACCACACGCCGGAGGGCACAGCTAATCCCCTGTCTGCCCCCGGGGGCCGGAGTGAGGGGACACTCTGAGGTCCGTTAGAAAGGGGTAAATTGAGGGGTGACCAGCGGCCGGCCCATTCGTTCCTGAGCTCTGCCCGAGTCACAGTGCGTGCTCAGCTCCGTGGACTTGGTCAGCACACCAGTCTTCGTCCATCAGCCTTCGTCCATCGTCTGCATCATCGCAATGTAAGTACCCAGTCGTGTATTGTCCATTGTCTGCACTGTGTAGTGTGTATCATTGGCATTGCCAGCCTGCTTATCATGTGGAAGACTTGAAGACTGGTCATTTGTCATATTTGAAGCGTAATTCTCGGTCGCGTTTGGTCAGATTGGCATTTGCGCCGAGTTGCGAAATTTCCACAACTTCCGTTATTGTAAGTTTGCATCGCACTTTTTCATATATTTGTGTAATAAAGACTAAGTTCACTTTACATTCATCGCTCGTTCCGGAAAATATATTTAGTCAACAGAACTGCATTCATCTCGCGATGTCGTATTATTTTGCTATGTTTGTTCTTAATCAATTATATTTATATTTCCTGTTTTACGAAGACAAAACGTCACAGCCTAACTTTTCAACAGTTTAACGGACGTTAAACAGTTAAACGTTTGGTAAACCGTTGGCGTTCGCACGTCAACTGCACGAGTTGCGATGCCTACCAGACCCTTCTCTTTTTCTCGATTCGTCACTTTGACAATCGGTGGTTCGTTTGAAACTTGCATACATTTTGGGCCAGTAAAGCCGACCGATCGTGGAATAGGCAGGCTTTCCGTAGTAGCTTCAGCAAATCTAAATAATGAAACTGGCTTCGCAATTTTGTAATATATTCCTGTAATATAACATGGATGTATTTACTTGATATAAATCACTCACATCCAGTAGAATACATTTACGTAACATTGCTGCCTTAGTCTCGTCATGTTTCATTATATTTCAGTATTCGTTAAAAAAAACTGTCAATCAAGCCACAAAGTCTCGATTTATCACTATTACAAACAGGGGATTGTTTAAAAACTTGCATACCTTTTTGACCGACAAAACCGACAGATCCACATTATACTCACAAAATCGATACACATGACCCGGGAGTTAACTCCTGCCACATGGGTTAATTTGGAACTTTACTTATGCATGGTGTGTAATTGTTGAGGCTTCACTACACATGGCCGACACGTGCGTGGTGTGTCAGTACCGTCCACCATCGCATCGTGTGTTCAATGCCCACAGTGCAGGTGTTCACCGACACCTGCCCGCTGTGTTGATGTCCAATACACTTGCGTGGTGTTTCCGCTCGCCGCCAGCTGAGGTGTTTATCTACACCACCAAGCTACACCATACTGGGGTGTACTTGCAACACCTACGTCGTGTGGACGCTCCCCCCCAGCTCTATGGGTATATACTGTCGGGTGGGCCGCTCATGCCTCGATTCTCCCCACAGTGAATGGTACATCTCGCTCCACTCGGTAAACAAAATATAGCAAAATAATTGTTTAACACATGTTGACAATCAGGTGTAGAGGGCCGGGTGTAGAGGGCAATGTATCGTGCCCGCATGTGGTTCCTGTTATACTAACAGACCGTGTTTCCTATCTTGTGCAGGTCTGCAGTGACCGAGATCGTGGTGGGAGAGGTGGACGGCCGGCGTCGTTCCTATGGGGACCAGCCCGCCACCCCGCCGCCCAACAAGAAGCCCAGACTGGAGATATCTCCCGTCTACCGATGGTAAGTACCATGCTGCCTGTTCAGCGCACGGTATTTAATACCATGGTAATTTGCCTCATCTTGGATTATTGTTAGCACGTTTACCGTCCGACTGAAGATGCCATCGACGCGGGGAGGCAGGCAAGAGCCCGGAAAAATCTCGAAAACTTTCCTGGGTAGCATAAAATAGTTTTATTGATTGATAGCTCCTAACAAACGTTATCGAAATTATTTTGGTCTCCTCGTCAAGAATGACTGCCATACAATGCCATAGAGATATTACCATAGAGCCATGCCATGCCATGAATGCCATAGATATATTTTTAACCCGCGCTTGACCGGGGTCTCAGCCGAACACCATTGACCGGTGGGGACAGGGTATTACCCCCCTCGTTATCTCCGGAACCAACGCATACTCGATATTTTCTAATTGAGGTCACATATCGGGTCAAGATCGGGTAAAATATCAAAATGTGGTCATTTGAGTATATGGGACATACTTTCCATCCAAAGCTTTTGATTGCAACCATGATCGCCCACAGTGCTCCCAAATGTATAATACACATCCCATATGAGCTAAATGGAGATTAATGGCAGAGGTCAGGTCACGAAAGGTAACTATGGGCAGAAGACTTTCGAAAGTCATGCGGCACATGTTTATGGGCTATTTTACACGTACAATTCGAAAGTGATAGTCATTTTACCATCTCACATCATTTAAATGAATTTGCTGTCAAGCTCAGGTCAAGTTAAGGAGCATATAGTCAAAATATGAAATATATAAATATAAATAAAAAAAGGATGTTTCTAGACCAGTTTGGTGTCAGAAATACAGTGCTGGAAATTATTTGTATTTTTTTATCTGATAACTGAAAGCCAAAAAGCGCAATTTCAAAATATGACGTCATAAGTCACTCACACTTGGTAGAGATGATCTATAAGATGTGTTTTTCCGATGAAAAAAACACACTCCGAACCTGTTCCACGGACCTTAAAAAGAGACTTAGTTTTGGTCCTCCTTTCTAAAAAGAAAAACCCTCCTACCGCATAAAAAATGAAACCTTGCAAAAATGCATTAACCCTCGCCCAGGTAGGGCAAAATCACTACGTGTTCGGGTAGGGGTGGGGGGGGGGGGGGTACGACCCCCATTAGCGTTTCGCCCCTAATTGAAGTAGAGCTTCGATTCAAAGACTAGCGTATCGCTTGTGACAAGAAGAGGAAGCCGCTGATAACCGTTTTTAAGGTATTGGGTCATTAGGTGACCTCTGAGGTCTTGTCAATGACGCAAATCTCATCAAACTTGAAAATGCGTATATATTGAATTTTATCGAGCTAGAATTGTGAACAAGTCTATCCTAATGCTTAATGGATGCTAAATTCGTAATCAGCGTCACAAAATGTCCTAAAAACTGCCAAATTCCAAAAAAGATCATGTCAGGTCGTCTGAGGTCAGTGACCTCGGTTGACCTGTGGAAGCGCGTGACCCCAGTGGAACATATAATTATGTAAAATAGATCCCAAATTTGAAATCTGCGTCACAAAATGTCCTTGAAACCGCCAGAAGCCCAAAAAGTCATTTGAAGTCATCGAAGGTCAATGACCTCAGTTGGCCTCTGTAAAGGTCAATCGAGGACACAATCTCAGTGGAAACAACAACTGTCACCTGGAAACACCTGTGTTTATGCTCCTGAACAACAAACACTCGAAAACTGCAGAAGTTACAAGCATCGATACTGCGGGACGCCAGTTGCGCGTGACATGAGTTGAGAATCAGGCCATAGGTCACGGGTCATGTGGGTTAGTAATTCAAAATGTTCAGAGTATGTGGGGACTTTTAAAAAAATAGGGTACTGAAAGATGCATTGAAATCTGTTGGAAACTACGCGATTTTGTTCTCTCTCTCGAGAAAAACCGAGGGGGCGGAGGTGGCATCTACCCCCTATACCCGGTCGAGGGTTAACCCGCCAATGGCTGGGGGGGGGGGGGAGTTTTTCGCCCCCTGATGAGTTTTCGCAATAGCTAAAAAACTAATAGCGCTATGGACGTGAAACTTCAAGTATCTTCTCCTACAAAAATTATACATCTTCGGTGCGAAAATGAAGAAAATTCGTCGATTTATTTCTCTCTCGAAATATAGCGAAATTAGTGACGTCAATACACACGTGTTGGACACACAAATTAGCTAATCTTTAGCAGGCCTTACAAATACCATATTTGAAGTAAAATGCAATCGAAAAACGGCAAGAGATAGAAAATGGCAAGGGCTACAAAATAGCGATCTTAGATTTGTGAAAATGTTTGTTTTGTACCACAAAAGATGAGAGAAGAAAGGATAAAAAACAACATCAAAATCAAGATTTTCAAACATTTTCAAAAACTGGAAGCTATGTTGAAGAACTACAGAGAGACAATACTGAAATCAAAATTAAACCAATATCTGTATTTTTGAATGACTTATCGCTCCCTAATGAGTAACTCAGGACGTAATATTTTTAATTGCGTTTTTTTTTGGCTTTCAGTGACCAGGTAGGTACAAAAAAGAAACAATGCCAGCACTGTATTTCTGAGACAAAATTGGTCTAGACACATGCCTTTTCTATTTAAATTTATCAATTTCAAATTGTGACGTAATGGGACCTCACTTGACCTTTTATGTTGTCAGGTTGTGGAAATGACTGCTACTATCGAATTATACGTGTACAATAACCCATACAACTTGTGTCGCATGTCTTTCATAGACTTGTGACCTTTTGTGACATGACCTTGACCTTGACCTTTGCTTACAATTTCACTTTTGCATATGCAGGATACGTATTACCCTGGAGAGCACATTGTGCGATAATAGCCGCAATCTAATGCTTTGGATGGAAAGTATGGCCGAAAAAGTCAGATATCTCCATTTTTTTTTTTCCCTGACCGTGACCTGAAACGTGAATTTATTTCGAAAATTTAGTGTATGTTGTGGATGCGTCTTATTAAGAGCTTTTTATTTCCGCCTTGGGAATCTCACTGCAGTTCTTGGTTCGGAAGATAACCAGGGGGGGAAGAAACCAACCCCCCCTCACACACACATCACCTAGCCAATGTCGTTCGGCTGAGACCCCAGTCAGTGACGGCCAGGACGCCACAAGCAATGGCAGGATGCCAAAAAGTGGTCGTTCGCCCCTGTATTCATTCTCAATAACTTCTAATCAACTTCAGTGACATCGATCAACTTTGGTAGGCTTGTATAACGATTCATTTGAAACATTGTGGCACCATACAAAGTTCCAGGTCAGGTCAGGTCACCTATGCATGACGTCACAACCAAAGGTCTGCGCAACGGATTTTGAGCTGATGGATGCCTTTGTGCTGCTTAATTCATTGGTATCATCACTTGGCGTCAGCAATGGATCATGACGGTCATTAGAGGCGGATCCAGAGGGGGGGGGGGGGGCATGCCCCCTTCAACCTCGAAGAGGCCCAATAGCCCGAGGGGATCCATAGCCGAACGAAGTGACATGAAACAAATTTCGTCCCATTTTCAAACAAATCGCAAGTACATTCGCCCACTCTGACCTCCAGAGAGCCCACTCTGGTCTCCGTAGGGGCCACTTCGGCCTCCAGATGGCCCACTTTGACCGCCAGAGGGATATTCTGACTTGAAGAGGGCTAATTCTGGTTTAAAGATGCCCATTTTAACATGTAAAAGGCATATTGTTTTACTATATTGGTCCATTCTGGCCTAAATTTGTCTTCAAGGTCAAAAAGACCCACCCAGGCTTGAGGGGAACCACTAAGGCCTGAGGGAGCCACCAAGGCCTGGGGTCCCACTTTGCTACGTGATGCCCTCCTTGACCGAATCATGGATCTGCCGCTGGATGCCATAATCGACCCTCTGTGATAGTGGTCCTCCGAAAAGCACAGAGGGTCCATCTGGAAGCCTTCTGGTCTCTTTGAAAGGCAGATCTCTGGAAACCAGATGGGCATTTGGAGGCCAGAGCGGGTCCTCTGGAGGCCAGAGCGGGTCTTCTGGAGTTCAGAGTAGGCCCTCGGAAGACCAGAGTAGGCATCATGAAGGCAAGAGTGGTCCTCATGGAGGCCAGATGGGTTCTCTGGAACTTAGGGAGCCCTTGGCTGGTCTGCGAGTGCCCAGACTCAGGTATGAGGGCCCTCTCAGACTCCGGCCTGGGATACCTCAGGCTGGGACCAGGGAGTATCTTAACTAGTCTAGGCCCTTCAGGCCAGAGTCTGGGTATTCCCAGACCAGCCAAAAGCGCAATAGGTTCCAAAGGACCCGTATAGCCTCCATGAAGGCCACTCTGGAATACGGAGGCCCAACTCTGACCTCCAGAGGATCCGCTCTCGCCTCCAGAGACCCATCTGGTTTCCAGAGGGCGCCTCTGCTTTTCAAAGTGCGTATCTGGCTTCCAGATGGACCCTCTTATGCTTTTTCAGAGGCCCACTATTTGCCTTCAGATGGCCCACTCTGACATCCAGTGGGCCAGTACTGACCTCCTGAGAGCCTATTCTGACTTCCTGAGCCATGTTGTATCTGGCTCAAAGTAGTTATATAATGACTTGTCAGTGGCGGATCCAGGATTTGGTCAAGGACACGTAGCAAAGTGGGCCCCCCAAGCCTTGGTGGGCCACCTCGGGCCAGGGGTGATGTCCCCCTCTGGATCCGACACGTATGACCGTCATGATCCATTGCTAACGCCAAATGATGATAATAGTGAATACAGTAGCACGAGGGCATCCGTCAGCTCAAACACCGTTCCGCAAATGTTTGGTTGTGGCGTCGTAACTCGGTGACCGGACCTGACCTGAAACTTTTTCTGGTGTCAAATTGTTTCAAATGAATCGTTCTACCAGACTACCAAACTTGATCAATGTCACCAAAGCGGATCGGAAGTTATTGAAAATAAATTGAGGGGCGAACGACCACTTTGCCAGAGCATTTTGCAGAGAGTCCATTGCCAAAAATGCATTTTAGTAAGGTTTCGTTATTTTGTTGGGGGTAGTTTCTTTTTAAAGGAGGACCAAAAGCGATGTACCAAGTCCGTTTTTAAGGTCCGTGGAACAGGTTCGGAGTTCTGTTGTTGTAAATTTGAGAAAAGTGCATTTATAGCTGAACCCTAACTTAGGGAGTTATAAGTGTGTCAAAAATAAAGAATTGCTTTGCAAATTGGTTTAGGTATTATCCATATGTGGTTCTCCAAGATATGTTCCGTGTTTTTCTCGGAAGTTATTGAGAATAAATAGAGGGGTGAACGGCTAGAGGGGCGGGGCGAAATAGAGGGGCGAACGGCATGGCTTTGGTAGACCTGTGACCTTTTGTGATCTGACCTTGACCTTGACCTTTTCTTACAATTTCACTTTTGCTTATGAGGGATATGTGGTATACCTTTGAAAGCACTTTGTGCGATAATAGTCGCAGTCTAAGGCTTTGGATGGGAAGTATGGCCCAAAAACTCAAATATCTCAATTTTATCTCTGACCTGGCCCTGACCTGAAACGTGATCTTATTTTGCAAATTGTGTGTATGCTCTGGATGTGTCTCGTGAGAGCTTTCGATTGCAGTCTTGTGCGTCAAAATGCAGTTATTGGTTCGGAAGATAACCAGGGGGGAGGGCGAAAAACGCCCCCCCCCCCCAGCCAATGGCGTTCCGCTGAGACCAATGCCGGGTTAATGCATTTTTGCAAGGATTCCCTTTTTCGAGGTGATAGTTTTTTTTCTCGAAAAGAGGACCAAAAGTGATGTACCAAGTCTCTTTTTAAGGTCCGTGGAACAGGTTTTGAGTTTTTTGTATTTTTTTTTCTCGGAAAGGTGTTTTTATAGCTTATTACTATCTTAGGGAGTCATAAGTCAATCCAAAATAAAGAATTGCTTTGAAATTTGGTTGAGGTATTGAACATATGTGGTTCTCCAATATATACTCCGTGTTTTTTATGTTTTTTTTCCTTGAAAAAAAAAATGAGACCGCCATCTTGTAGCCGTTGTTATTTGCTATCTTTGACGTTATTGTATTGCATTTTCCTTTAAAAAATGGTAATTGTACGGTTTCTTCAAATTTAGCTGATTTGTTCGTCAAACTGGTTTGTAGTGACGTCACTAAATTGGCTATATCTCAAATTGTTTTTGGCGATAGTGCTTCTGTTATATAGTGCTTCTGTTTTGCACATAATGCAATTGATGCAGCCAAAGTTAACTCAAGTTTCGCCTTAATAGCGCTGTTGGTTTTTTAGCTATTGCCAAACTTATTAAGGGGGCAATATTGCCCCACCCAACCGGTTAAGTGCGGGTTAATTGAATCATTAACACGCGCCCTGGAGGGCCTCTGATAATTACACGCCCTGGAGGGGGGGGCGGATTTCGCCCCCCCCCCCCCTATGATATCGAGAACTACGCAACGTAGCAAGCGGAAAAAGGCGTTAGATAGCTTGAGACAATCTCATTCGAAAGTATAACGGTATTTGTTTAGGTCAGGTCAAAATTGAAGTCACCAGAGGTCATCAAATGTCAGATTTTCCAGTTTTATGACTTCGCTTCGAACACCCCCAAATATCTGTGGAACTATGATAGCTAGCAGCAAACAGAAAAAAACAATCGAAAGCTCTTGAAAAATGCAATCGACTTAGGTCGGCTCAGATTTGAGCTCAGGTCAATAGTTTAGGCTCCAGAGGTCATCAAATGTCAAAAATGTGATCTTTTGGCAAACTTGTTTTTCGCAAATTACTTTTTACCTAATAAAGAAAGGGCAGTAATTTTGACGGCATTGTTTTTGTCTCGTCAATTTGCTTCTACTCATATTTATGTTAACCAGGTCAGGGCAATATATAAATGTGACCTCAGGTCAAGGTCAAGTGGTGACCCGAGTAGATCATGCTGGATATTGGGAGACGTGTATTGATGATACAAATACAATGGTACCAGTTCCAATGCAACTATCCTGACCAGTCAGGACAGTTGCATCCATCCTAGAACGTTCACAACTATACTAGTACGTATGCAACTATACTGACCCACCAGGACGTTTGCTGCTTGCTGCTAACAAATACTAGTTTGTTTGCAACTATATGGATTTTGGTCGAGGCGTCGGTTTTCCCCCTTGCGCTCTTGAGGGAGGGGGGGGCGGTCGCTCTCGAGGAACGGTCACCCTCTGGCACGGTCGCTCTTTGGCGCGGTAGGAGGAAAACCCCGCCGTTTCCGGCACACTATCTGACATCGCGTCAGATAGCAATCATCTCGTTATCTAAGCGCCTCAGGCGAGGACAGGATCAGATGACAACCGATTATCAGTCGTCGAGGTGGGAATAGACTCAAGACCACAAACATTGCGGCACACATCAGAGAGCGGTCAGCTCATTATCTAAACGCCTCAGGCGAGGACGGGATCAGATGACAACCGATTAGCAGTCGTCGAGGTGGGAATGGACCTGACTTGTATACGATTCAACTCTGATTGAGTCGCGACTCATGAATCCAGCAGTTTTTTCGACTAAAACTGATTGAATCGATAACATTTTTAAGGATTTGGCTTTGAGTCGTGATTGAATCAAAGAGCTCAGGTAGAAACCATGATTGAGTCGACAACAAATATTTATAGAGCTGACTGAGTCGGGTTCGCGACTCAATTGCCTAAATGAAGCCTCCAAATTCCAAAATTTCAAGTTTTCAACCATGTAGGTAATATCCATCAACAATTTGACCATACATAAATAAAATACATACAATGCAACACTATCAAATCACTCTCAGTTATAAATTGCAAACATAGTCATTAGTCATAGTTTGAGTTGTCATTGACTTGTTATATGATTCAAAATGATTGAGTCGGAACTGATATGCCTAAAGGTCATTTTGAATCGATTGAGTCGAAAACTTTGACTCAAAGTCTTTGTTGGAATCAAATGCAAAAAATGAAGGGGTCATTGAGTCGTGATTGAATCGACTAATGTTGATTTTTAATCGTGATTGAATCGTTCGAGAGAAACAAATTTGAGTCGTATACAAGTCTGGAATGGACTCAAGACCACAAAGTATGAGTTCAGAAGGCATGAATCTTTGCATTTATGACAACTTTCCAGTTGACCTACTTCGGTTCCATTATATAACCGCCTCAGGCGAGGACGGGATCAGATGAGTGATGACAACGAATTAGCAGTTGTCGAGGTATGAATGGACTCAGGACCACAAGCTTTTCAGGGTTATTAGGAGAGATAACGACCAGGATCTTTTCCAGTCGGATCTGGATAGGTTGGTTGAATGGTCAGAAACATGGCAAATGGAATTTAATATTAACAAATGTAAAGTTATGCATGTAGGCCGAGTAAAAAGAAGAACTTCGTACAAAATGGGGGGACAGGAGATGTCACAGACGGTAATGGAAAGGGACCTAGGGGTAATAGTTAACAGTAAGCTGTCTGCATCTGACCAGGTAACCAAAGCTAGAAAACAGGCGCTAAGGATGCTTGGTGCCATTTACAGTAATGTTTCTTATAAAAGTGCTGAGGTGATAACTAAACTGTTTTGTGCATTTGTTAGACCACATTTAGAGTACTGTGTTCAAGCTTGGTCTCCAACGTATGAGAAAGATTGTTGGTTACTAGAAAGGGTACAAAAACGGGCAACGAAAATGGTTAACGGTATTAGTAATTTAGAATATGAGGATAGGCTTAAACCATTGGATATGTTCTCACTTAAATACAGAAGATTGAGGGGGGATCTCATTGAAGTTTGTAAGTTTGTAAATGGTCAACAGATTGGGTATTTAAAGAACTTGTTTGATTTTGATAGAGAGAAAAGAGGGCGATGCCATCAGTATAAAGTTATTGTTAAACAAAGCAGGACTAGATTAAGACAGTCGTTTTTCAGTAGAAGGGCTGTGAGCCATTGGAACAATTTACCAGGTGATGTAATCAGTGCGACCACATTAGTTTCTTTCAAAGCTGGGCTGGACAAATATTTTGCGGGAAAGGGTTTTGTTTATAAATATTCCTGGGATTAGTCTTAGTTATAGTGATATACATATGTGAATATACATAAGAACATAACTAATTGAAATAGGTTGCTTACAAGAAAGGGAATATTTTGAGAAGGAAGATTGTGTATGTGTGGGACTAGTGTAATTACAACGTTTGTATGGATTGAATGTCTTGTGAATGTAGATTGCTAAATTCTGAGGTTCGTGTGTGCAGGACGATGTATATGTTAACGATGTATATGTACTGGATGTTAAATTCTGAAAATGGTTAGGGTGTATTACATGATATGGTGCCCTGCGAGGCAATGTATGTGGCCGTTCACGTCCATGTGTGCCGTACAACCCAGGACGGGCCCATGAGGCTCTTTGTTGTACTGAAAATTTATGTCTTTATTTATATCTTTATGAGTTCAGAAAGCATGAGTCATATGCATTTATTACAACCTTTCAGTTACCCTACTTCGGATCCAATGACCTGTCATGAACTTGACCTGACTTGACCTCGTTGCCCTAACATTACCTTGGAAACAATATAGCACAACAATATACATCAAACAAGTCGCAAGTATTGCCAAAGACACTTTCATTTTTCCGGTATACATACGGGAACCGCACAGGGCTGATTTGTGTGGTCTGGCGCTGAAATATTTTTTTTGTTACTTTGATGGCCTATAACTCAAAACATATTCGGCCGATTTTTATTTTTATTACTTCAGACAACGCGCCGTTCATTTTTAGGCAAGTACCTAAAATATTATGCACATCGCCTGGTAAAATAAGGACATATTTACAAAAACAAAACAGGAGGGGTGGGCGGATTTCGCCCCCCCCCCCCCCTCCAGAGCGGGTGTAATGCGTGTTTCCTCACGTATGTTGCGTTACAAACTCTGAATACCAATATTTTCGAGATAAAAAAATAGCAGAAATATTTTATACTTTGTGTGAAATGTTTTGTGCATTTTGAAAGCTCTGTGATAGCCTTCTTTTTCCTTTTTTATCTCCCAAAAATAAGTGTTTCATCACAAAGTATTTGACCGCCCAACTCGACATATCCGCTTAATTTCGCGTGTCGTTATTGGCATTGGTGGATCCAGAACATTTTTAGGGGGGACTGGGGAGGGGCACAGGTGATTTACGGGGGGGGCAAAGTCCAAAAAGTCTCACACGATTCTGAAAGCTAATCGGATGTCGCTTGCTTATGCATTGGTAGCTGATTAAAAATAATATTTCCTTAGAAAAGCTGCTTAGATTTTCTTTAATATCCGGAAATGTGTCAGTTTTGCGCCAATTTCAGCTGTTGGGGGGGGGGAGGGGCATGGTTGCTTTGCCCTCCCCCTTGGATCCGCTAGTGGTTATTGGCGTTCACAACGTCTGCTTTGCACTGCTTGCCAATAGACGGTGGTGTAGGACAGAGCCTGGCTATCGTGGTTCGGCTAGACGCGGAACGACAGACAGACAGACAGAGGCTAATTAAATAATCAATCGATGTGAAGTGAGATGGCCCCACGTACCCGATAATGTGCTATATGGAAGAGCGTGTAGCTAACCGCCTCGTCTCTGCCTCCTTCACAGGGAGAACACTCCGGCACCTCTGCTGAAGACGAGGATTAGACGTCCTCCGTCCGCGCCGGGTCCCTGGTGGCCACCTTGAACGCCGTGGCCGAAGGCTGCCTCACTCCGGCGGCCGCAGTGCAGAGTCGATCTCAGTCGCTGCTGGAGAGCCTGGCCGCCGAGGACAAGTACCGACCGTACACTTCAGCGTAAGTACTGCAACAAACTGTTTCAGCTGCCAGACAAATTTTTTTAAGCTCTGTGAATTAGTGACTATAGTGATTATGAATTAGTGACTTCACTGCCCGATTCCCTCCTTTCGCCATCATGTATTTTTCCGACAAAAAAATCAAACATGGTTTCGATCAACATGACATGATGATTCACTTTCAATGCAACAAATCATTTTTATTTGTAAACAATATTCCCTAAATTGGGAGAGAAAACCTATATTTTGTATCAGGATCATAACAAAGTTGTAATTTGATCGACATGAAAATGTGACATTTATTTCATTGTTCATCAAGTGACTTGTCTCCGACGTACAATAAGCCGTGTGTTGGTGATCATCAATCGCTAACCTTTTCTCTCCGCTCTACAGTGCTGTGTGACAGGGAGGGATGCGACACCATGTGTCGGGAGCCCGAACCAGCGGCTGCTGCGGCGCCGCCAAGAAACCCGGCCAGAACTCTGCGTGCCTGTCGAGTTCCTGGTGCCTACCGGCGGCGGCAGCGGCGGCCTGGGCGCCGTCTGGACGGCCTGCGCTGCCCGCGCCTGCGGCTGGTGCCTGGCCCTCCGTGTCGGGCCCCTGTGGAAGCCGCTCAGATCGCTCCTGAGTGACACACAGCAGCGTCCACCCGGCTGGCACCCCGTCACTTCCGTCGCCGACCGCGCCGCCCTGTACGTGCTAATGATGTACTTTTACGGCGAGCGCGAGCGGTCGGTGGCTCTGCGCGAGCCAGAGTTCAACCCACCGCCCGTCGGAGACTCGGCCTTCCTCCTGTTCGCCGAAGGCGGCGACGCTGTCGGCTTCGCCACGCTGAAGCGGCGTGGCCAGCTGCTGCGCAAGAATGCGGGGATTGAAACATTCCAGATGGATATCCTGGACTGCGTCTTCGTGCGGCGCTACGCGCGACGGCTCGGCCAGGTGTCGTCGCTGCTCCTGGAGTTGGTCCGTCCGGCCAGCTAGGCGGCGCCAAGCCGACGCCTGCGATGGACCACCTGCTGCGGAAATTCCTCCGCAAGCACTGGTGGGCCCGCCGCGTCATCTTCGAGGTGACGTGGACAGCAGGAGAAGGCCATCGGACAAATATCTGGGACACCATGACTGAGGAGGAGCTGGCCGACGCTGAAGATCTCTACGAAGAGGAGCTCCGAAGAAGCGGAGGAGGAAGAGCTGCTTCGACGGAGAGGACGCCGCCCAACCAGCGCGTAGTTATTCTGCGTAGTGTATGTGTGTGTGTACCTGTTTGTGCCTTTCTGTATGATTGTTAAGGTGAAAGTATGTCTTGAAAGAGAGATAGAGAGAGAGAGAGAGAGAGAGAGAGAGAGAGAGAGAGAGAGAGAGAGAGAGAGAGAGAGAGAGAGAGAGAGAGAGAGAGGAGAGAGAGAGAGAGAGAGAGAGAGAGAGAGATAGAGATAGAGAGAGAGAGAGGAAGAGAGAGAGATGAGAGAGAGAGAGGAGAGAGAGAGAGAGAGAGAGAGAGAGAGAGAGAGAGGAGAGAGAGAGAGAGAGAGAGTCGAGAGAGTCGGAGAGAGAGAGAGAGGAGAGAGAGAGGAGAGAGAGAGAGAGAGAGAGAGAGAGAGAGAGAGAGAGAGAGAGAGAGAAGAGAGAGGAGAGAGAGAGAGAGAGAGAGAGAGAGCGAGAGCGAGAGCGAGAGCGGAGAGCGAGAGCGAGAGGCGAGAGGCGAGAGCGGAGAGCGAGAGAGTGGCGAGAGCGGAGGCGAGAGCGGAGAGCGAGAGAGAGGCGAGAGCGAGTGCGAGAGCGAGAGCGAGAGAGGAGAAGAGGAGAGCGAGAGAGCGAGCGAGAGAGAGAGCGAGAGGAGAGCGAGAGAGCGAGAGAGCGGAGAGAGAGGGCGTGAGGAGGGAGGGAGAGGAGAGCAGAGGAGATCGAGAGCGAGAGGAGAGAGCGAGAGGAGATCGAGATGGAGGAAGAGGAGGAGAGAGGAGGGGGGGAGGCAGAGGAGAGGGGAGCGGGAGAGAGAGAGGCGAGGAGGGGGGAGGGGAGAGGGAGAGA
>JAXIVJ010016036.1:0-29990 GCA_036785665.1 Chirona hameri
TGCACGCGAGATACGTGACCTAGATCTGAGTCCAGTAACGACCATGGTAACAGCAGTCACCACTGTCGTCAGCCTGGTGTCAGCCTGGTGTCGGTGGCTCCATTATTGTAAACATAGATGCATTATCTCACACGTGAGGTCACCAGACTGCTCGCAACGGTCAACGTCACGATGTGTGGAAGGAAGCATCTCAACGGAGGAGACCGATAATACCGAGATAATTCATTTGTTGGAATTGGAATTTTCATTTATTGGAATTGGAATTTTCATTTATTGGAATTCATTTGTCCATTTTCGAAATTTGTATAAGCAATTGCGAATCTTGTGTCATGCCGCACAGCGGCGCGACATTTTCCAGTTTTTGACTGTGGATAGCTGGATTTTGACTGCTGCAATGGCAGTTTTTAGATAAATTGTTAACTTTCCCCGCAAAAAGTGGGGAGTCGACCCCCGCCTTCTGAGAGTGGGGGTCCGGACCCCCTCCCCCCGACCCCCGTCGGCGACGCCCCTCCACCCCCCCCCCCCCCCACCCAATTAAAAAACGCATCACATTTATCAAATTACCATTTTTGGGCAAGCTCGAGAGACCCCTGGACAGACTCTAATGGCCCCTGGGCAGGTTTGAGAGGCCCCTCAACAGACTCAATGGGCCCTGGGTAAGCTCGAGAGGCCCAGGGGCAGACTCTTATGGCCCCTGAGCAGGCTCTAATAGCCCCTGGCAGGTTTGAGAGGCCACTGAACAGACTCAATGGGCCCCTAGGCAAGCTCGAGAGGCCCCTGAACAGACTCTAATGGCCCCTTGGCAGGCTCGAGAGGCCCCTAGACCGGTTTTGGGGCCCCTAAGTGGGATCAATGGGCCCCGGGACATGGTCGAGAGACTGTTGGACAGTGTTTTGGGTCCCTGGGTCCCTGGGCTCAATGGGCCCCTGGGGAATTCCATCCCTGGGCCCCTGGGTGGGGGCTCAATGGGCCCCTGGGGAATTCCATCCCTGGGTCCCTGGGTCACGGCTCAATGGGCCCCTGGGGAATTCCATCCCTGGGTCCCTGGGTGGGGGCTCAATGGGCCCCTGGGGAATTCCATCCCTGGGTCCCTGGGTGGGGGCTCAATGGGCCCCTGGGGAATTCCATCCCTGGGCCCTGGGTGGGGGCTCAATGGGCCCCTGGGGAATTCCATCCCTGGGTCCCTGGGTCACGGCTCAATGGGCCCCTGGGGAATTCCATCCCTGGGTCCCTGGGTGGGGGCTCAATGGGCCCCTGGGGAATTCCATCCCTGGGTCCCTGGGTCCCTGGGCTCAATGGGCCCCTGGGGAATTCCATCCCTGGGTCCCTGGGTCACGGCTCAATGGGCCCCTGGGGAATTCCATCCCTGGGTCCCTCGGTGGGGGCTCAATGGGCCCCTGGGGAATTCCATCCCTGGGTCCCTGGGTGGGGGCTCAATGGGCCCCTGGGGAATTCCATCCCTGGGCCCCTGGGTCCCTGGGCTCAATGGGCCCCTGGGGAATTCCATCCCTGGGTCCCTGGGTCACGGCTCAATGGGCCCCTGGGGAATTCCATCCCTGGGCCCCTGGGTGGGGGCTCAATGGGCCCCTGGGGAATTCCATCCCTGGGCCCCTGGGTGGGGGCTCAATGGGCCCCTGGGGAATTCATCCCTGGGTCCCTGGGTGGGGGCTCAATG
Source organism: Chirona hameri (assembly GCA_036785665.1). Taxonomy (NCBI): domain Eukaryota; kingdom Metazoa; phylum Arthropoda; class Thecostraca; order Balanomorpha; family Balanidae; genus Chirona; species Chirona hameri. The sequence continues at coordinate 1,676 of JAXIVJ010016036.1, forward strand.
GGCCCCTGGGGAATTCCATCCCTGGGTCCCTGGGTGGGCTGAATGGGCCCCTGGGGAATTCCATCCCTGGGTCCCTGGGTGGGCTCAATGGGCCCCTGGAGAATTCCATCCCTGGGTCCCTGGGTGGGGGCTCAATGGGCCCCTGGGGAATTCCATCCCTGGGCCCCTGGGTGGGGGCTCAATGGGCCCCTGGGGAATTCCATCCCTGGGCCCCTGGGTGGGGGCTCAATGGGCCCCTGGGGAATTCCATCCCTGGGTCCCTGGGTGGGCTCAATGGGCCCCTGGGGAATTCCATCCCTGGGTCCCTGGGTGGGCTCAATGGGCCCCTGGGGAATTCCATCCCTGGGCCCCTGGGTGGGGGCTCAATGGGCCCCTGGGGAATTCCATCCCTGGGTCCCTGGGTGGGCTCAATGGGCCCCTGGGGAATTCCATCCCTGGGCCCCTGGGTGGGGGCTCAATGGGCCCCTGGGGAATTCCATCACATCTTTATCATATTTGATTCAAGAATTAATCTAACTTCTTTATTTCCATACGATATCGATACTTCTTTCAGATATGAAACATTAAAATGACGAGGATGCACAAATCGTATGGGAGGCATGACTTGCTTACAAGGCACCACCTACTCAAATCACATAAAGGCTGATTTCAGCCAAGAATCTGTCTTACGCGCCCAACAGCTGACTGACCTGTCCAAGTGTTCAACATCTAAGGCTCCAATATACATACTCGTCCATCCGTCTATGTTCTGTCTAATCTAGAACACAATATCTGGCATGACTACTATGGAATACTCGTTAGCTAATATAGCACGGTATGCATACGAGACCTACACAGGTTTTGAGGTTGAACTATTGAGAAGTGCACTACAGTTGCATGGAAAAATTACTTTTAGACATTTGTTGACGTCGTAAACCTAACCTTGATTGAGCTTTACCGATGTCAATCAAAACCAAGCCACTCCTGAAGACTGTTTTGTCGAGTGACATTGCTGAAAACTTTTGTCAGAATTCTGCATTCTAAGATCTCGGCCTGGCGCCAACTAGATGCAACAGCACTATCACCTAGATACGAACTTTTTTAATAAGAGTTTCTAGTATATCGTCGGCGGTTAAACGCTGATTGTAGCATTCAACGGCTGTCCGCATAAAACAAACATGCTTACATGTAACAAAGCAGACTTTAGCAGTTGTAAGCTGGTATGCCTAGTGTGGCTGTATAAGCTGGTATGCCTAGTAAGCTGGTATGGCCACTGTGGTGTCTCGTGTCTGTCCCCGCCACCCGTCGCCAGCGCGGCGGGCCGGGTCGGCCGCGCGACCGTGCCAGGCCGGCTCTGTGAGACGCGGAGGTACGCGACCCACCTGTGTGTGAGAAGCCGCGGCCCGGTCCGCTGTTTTCGGAAACATCCGGCTGGTTGCAATTGTCTACCGGGGCGTAGCCGGCAGTGAGCGCGGCGGCCGACCCGGCCCACCCATGTTATGATAGTGCCCGCGCCGCGCCTCGCCGGGCCACCTGTTCAAACAGCGCGCTGCGCCGCGCCTCACGTGTATTCGCCATGTCTCTCTACGCGCCCTGTTTGTCTAGCCTCCCCTGTCTAACCCTTCTCGCGACCTCATTTCCTCGCCGTATTTAAGCCGATGTTAACATGTCTCGCTCTATGTTCTCACTAGACTCTCGCGCTGATCGGACGGCTCTGTGCTCTCCCAGCCTCCGCGCAGAGCGGTCGGCTCCTTCGTCGTATGATTTCGTCTTCTGCAATATAGACTGTGAAAGAGTGCAGTGGTGTGACAAGTGGTGTCCGCCGAGAGCGGAAGCAGAAGTGCCTGATCACCGATACAGTAATACAACGCAGGTTGCCTACCCTTTCACCCCACCGTTCCTGGCTTGCTGCATTGTAAGTCTCCTTGTCGTTGCATTTTCAACTTCTATCACGCCCACACCGACACACCAGTCACCCCACCGTTCCTGGCTTGCTGCATTGTAAGTCTCCTTGTCGTCTGCATTTTCGACTTCTATCACGCCCACACCGACACACCTGTCACCCCACCGTTCCTGGCTTGCTGCATTGTAAGTCTCCTTGTCGTTGCATTTTCGACTTCTATCACGCCCACACCGGCACACCTGTCACCCCACCGTTCCTGGCTAGCTGCATTGTAAGTCTCCTTGTCGTCTGCATTTTCGACTTCTATCACGCCCACACCGACACACTTGTTACCCCACCGCTCCTGGCTTGCTGCATTGTAAGTCTCCTTGTCTGCATTTTCGACTTCTATCATGCCCACCCCATTGTGTAGCGCCTTTATCCTTTCATGACAAATACCTGCGCTCGCTGTTTATAATTTCTCGGACCCAAATTCCATGGACCGGTAGCCATGCTCAATTTAGAGCTACACAGGTACAGTCCACACATGAGCGCTCGAGACACACGAGAAGGTGTTTCGGGCTCACGTAGGCTTACCGCGTCTGCGACATTAACTGGTCTCCCGAGCCGGATACAAGCAGCGTAATGTCAGCAACAGAAGAGAAAGACCAGCCTCCTGCCGCCGGACAAGAAGAGAGCGGCAGCAGAGATGGCGCAGAAGAAGAGGTGGGAAGTGAAGAGGTAAAGCTGCTGCGGCGCAAGCGAGGACATAAGCTAGCAGCCTTCTCGCGAGTATGTCGCCGTGCAGATGCCATCATTGCTGTCCGCGGGAGTCGCACCAGTCTGGAAGGCATGCTGGAGGCGATCGATGCGGCACTAGAGGGCGTCATTACAGCCAATGACTCTCTAGAGGCTTGTCTTACCCAGCAGGGGGACAACATCGATGCCGAAGCATACTTTGTCAGAGCTGAGGGCGAAAGATAATTTTTTTCTTCAAAGAATCACCCAGCATCTCGCATTACGGAAGGAAGAGACGCCATCAGAAGCTGGATCACGTGCCTCTGCAGACATATACATAGACATAGACATATATTAAGGCCATCCACGATAAGCTCATGGCTATTACGGCCCCTCGTCAGAGGCTAAAACGGCGGACATGGGAAGTGGAAAAACGCAAACACGCACACACACGCACACACAGACATACACAGACATACACACACACACACACACACACACACACATACACACACACACACACACACACACACACACACACACACACACACACACACACACACACACACACACACACACACACACACACACACACACAGACATACACACACACAGACACACACACACACACACACACACACACACACACACACACACACACACACACACACACACACACACACACACCACAGTGGCCGACCGATCATGTAACTCCTCCGCCGCCGCGCAGATTGCGCTTTAGGCGTCCCGCAAACAGGTGCACCGGGAGTCGCGTCAGGTCAGGCGGGAGCCCGTTGAAGTCGCGCGGAGCACGGCTGTAAAAACGCCGCTGTCCCATGGCTGACCTTGACCGCAGCACTATCAGGTCGTGGTCCTGTCGCGTGGACCGCTGACGAGTCTCGGACACACGCACGAGCCCGCCAGCCAAGATCTCGGGCTCGCCTGAGCGCCACACTTTGTGTAATAGGCACATGGAGTGATAGCGCACGAGCTGGTCTGCGCTGAGCCAGCCCAAGTTCCCAAGCAGATCAGACACGTGATCGAACTTTTTGCGGCCGAAAATCACTTTAGCAGCATAGTTAATATTTTGTTTTAATACGAGATAGGTTTTTCTGTGTGCAGTTGCCATACACAGAGATACAGTATCGGATCTGCGAGAGAACAAGGGCCTGAACCAGGGTGGCGATGACGAATGGTGGCAGGTGGTTCCTTAGATGTGATAGACCAGATAGAGTGCCGAAACATTTTCTAGTAACAGGAGAGACGTGACTGTCCCAGCTGAGGGTGCGATCAAAGGTCAGACCGAGGGTTTTTGCATCAGAAACGGGGAGTAAATGGTGATCGCGAAATTTGACAGTGAAGTTGGGGACGTTGCGAAGATTTTGGGCGCTTCCCAGCAACATCAGTTGCGTTTTACGGGCATTTACTTTCAATCCGCTGGCTCGGAACCAACAATCGAGAGAGGCCAAGACCCGCTCAATCTTGACTAAGATGTTTTGGAATTGTGACTTCTTGCCAGAGACTAAAATTTGGGTGTCATTGGCGTACTGTACCACCACTGCGTCCTCGACAAACAAACTCAGGTCGTTAGCGAAGACGCAGTAGAGTAGAGCCCAGAAGAGCCACGTGAGCTCAGTCTCAAGAGCCTCTCAGGTCGAGGCAGAAGTGTCGTCAAAATTGAAAGGCACTGCATCTGCAGCAACTGAGACGCAGGCAAGAGCAGGAACGCTTTCAAGAAGAAGAGAAAGAAGAGGAGATACGGCGCCAAGAAGAAGAGATACGGTGCCAAGAAGAAGAGATACGGCACCAAGAGCAGGTGACACGGCGCCGAGAGAGGGAGGTCGAAAGAAGAAAACAGCTTCAAGACGATGACGCCGAAGCTGCCCAACTGGAAGCCTGGCTGAGGAGGAATCTCGGTGATGACCTGCAAGAAGAGAGAAGGGATGGTTTTGAAGGCGAATTTCTGAGGCCTACATAAATCACGAAAGGGAATTGAGATTCTGAAGCTCCAGAAGCTCACGACAAAAAGCCTGACGAAGAGGCTCGAGGCGAGGGTACCACGTGGAGTCGCGAAGCACGTTTTGCAAAGTCAGCTGAAGGGATGACGTCAAGTAAGTTGAGAGACACCGCGTCGTGGATAAAAGGGCTGCGCAGCCCCCCAACCAACAGGAAAGGACACAACGTGTACAGCCTTCACGAAAAGCATCCCGAGAGACTGTCTCTGCCTACTTTCAGCGGAGAGGCATCAGAATGGCCAAGGTGGATCGGTCTGTTCAAGGCGCTGGTCCATGACCAGCCGTCTCTCTCCGACACCGAGAAGATTGCTCACCTGCAGTCTGCTGTGAGCGGTCTGACACAGCAAACCATCTCTGGTATGTTGTATGATGGCAGCCTTTACCATCAAGCCCTCGAGACGCTCGAAGATCGTTTGGGACAGGATGATGACATCATCAAATTCAATCTCAACAGCATCTTTGAAGCTCCGGATCCGCTAGAAGACGACACAGAATCACTGGAAAGGTTCCAAGCAACCGTGCACTGTGCTGTCACCATTTTGAAAAATATGGTGTCCGTCGCAGACCTGCACAGCGGTGACAGCCTGCAGCGCACGGTGGAAAAAACTGCCCAGGGACCTGAGACGAGAGTGGAGAAAGTTCGTTCTGGAGCTGAAACCAGAAATACCATCCCTATTGCACGTTGACTCATGATTGCAAACCCAAGTGAAAATAAGTCTGAACTGTTCAAAAGGCAAACAGCGTTCCGAAGACGTCGGCCGCAAGCAGCGCAAAGAGCACGTCGGTGACATTGCTCAAAGACGCGCCTTCACGACGGCTGTAACACCACCTTAGGGCTAGCAATGTCCTATGCGTGAAGGAGAGTTCATGGAAAAATATCTGGATGTCAGGCTTAAACAAGCATTCACCCAGCAGCTGTGTCTACACTGTCTCAAGAGGGGCCACCGCGTGAGGGACTGTGGTCAAGCCAAGCAATGTGGGAAAGATGGATGCAGGTATCGGCACCACGTCCTTCTACACGGCAGCCAGACGGCCAAATCCCGGAGTTCAAGAGGTCCAACAGCGGAACCCGAGGCGAGAGAAGAAAGGACAGCTTCAGGGCCGCATCGTCCCACTGAACACGAGAGGGTCGTGGTTCGAGAGAAGAAAGGACAGCCTCAGGGCCGTATCGTCCCACTGAACACGGAGGGTCGTGGTTCGAGAGAAGAAAGGACAGCCTCAGAGCCGTATCGCCCCACTGAACACGAGAGGGTCGTGGTTCGAGAGAAGAAAGGACATCCTCAGAGCCGTATCGTCCCACTGAACACGAGAGGGTCGTGGTTCGAGAGAAGAAAGGACAGCCTCAGAGCCGTATCGTCCCACTGAACACGAGAGGGTCGTGGTTCGAGAGAAGAAAGGACATCCTCAGAGCCGTATCGTCCCACTGAACACGAGAGGGTCGTGGTTCGAGAGAAGAAAGGACATCCTCAGAGCCGTATCGTCCCACTGAACACGAGAGGGTCGTGGTTCGAGAGAAGAAAGGACAGCCTCAGAGCCGTATCGTCCCACTGAACACGAGAGGGTCGTTGCAGCTGCAGCTTGCCAGCGCGACGACAAAAACGCCATCACCCTGCTGCAAATCGTGCCAGTTCGCATCCATGGGAGAAACGGTATGCGAGACACATTCGCGCTGCTGGATCCAGGTGCACAAACGTCGCTGTGCAGCAATGAGCTGGCTGACCGACTAGACATCCCAGGCGAGTATCAGGAGCTATGTGTACAGACAGTCGAAGGCTCTGGCCAGAATCGGACAGCCAGAAAGATCACCATGGAGCTACTAAGCTGTCTGTCAGCTGATGTTACAAGAAGAAGATATCGGTGCCGGAAGTGTGGCCGTTCCCCGGCTGAATATCCCCATGCCACGAGTCAGCAGGCAGGTCAGGAACAAATGGCACCATTTTGACGGGCTGTACGTGCCGGAGTGCACCAGCGGCGACGTGGAACTGCTCCTGGGCGAGAACGTCATCGAAGCGGTGATCCAGCATGATGAGCGCGCAGGATCACCCGGACAGCCAGTCGCCATCATAACTGATTTCGGCTGGGCTCTGACAGGGGCGGTTCACAGCCTCGCCCCAGAATCGTCGCGGCAGGTGATGCACATTCAGCGCAGGACCACCGCTGAAGACCTTCTGACAGCGCAAGACCAAGAGTGGTGGTTAACGGAAGATGATAGTCCCGGGGACCGAGAGAACAACCAGAAGGAGCAGTGGCAGCGGCAGGACGTGAAGCAGAAAGATACGGAAAAGAATGAGAATCAGCAGGCCGATTCATTCCACAACAACCTCGCCGCGGACGCCGAGCTGGAGGAGTTGGAGCTTCCCGAGCGGAACGTCGCCGACTCTGAGCGCGGATCCGAGTCTGACTCGAACGCTGACGCCGAGCCCGAGGAGAACCCGTGGGACATCAAGAAGAATGGCGACTTCCCCGACGACGGGGATGATAAGGAGCAGGCGCTGGAGTTTCCGGAGCCGACCGACGCCGACAAGGACGCCCCCGAACCGGAGCCGGAGGAGAATGTTCAGATGCAGGAGGAGGAGGACACTGCGAAGCGGCAGGAGGAGGATCAGCCGGACAAACTGCAGCCGATTCGACCGGATAAGCTGACAAAGCGGCAGCGCGGCGGCCGGCAGCGGGGGGAGGTGGATGAAGAGGTGGTGCTGACCGCCACCGTCCAGCGACCGCTGGAGAACACGGCCCACACAGCGCTGGAGGAGCTGCAAGAGGCTGACGCCGCCGCCTAGCTGCCCCCGCCCGATCTGGAGCAGCGGCGCCGCGATCTCGAGAGCCGACTCGACATGGGAGCAGGCCGACGACGACAGAGCCGAGTCGGAGGCAGAGGTGATCAGTCCGCTGGCCCAGGAGCTCTGCGAGCAGCTGCAGCTCAACCTGGAGCCGACGCCGACGCCCAAACTGATGGGCGATTACCGCACCGGCAAGCGAATCAACATACTAAAGGTGATCCCGTACATCGCCTAGCAGTTCCGCAAGGACAAGATGCGGCGGCGCACCAAGCCGTCCAAGCACGACTACCAGGCGGTGATCGCTGTGAACGACTCGCCGTCGATGTCGGACAGCCAGTCAGTCGTGTCAGTTGGCGTTCGAGGCGCTGGCGCTGGTCAACCGCCCGCTGGCACTGATAGAGGTTGGCCAGCGCGCAATCGGCTGAAAATGGACGCCAGAGAGTCCGGACTTCCCAAGTCGCCGACGTCCACTCCGAGCACCATCTCCGGCACCCACGCCAGTCAGTCACGCTGCCGTCACTCAGCCCGCCGGTACAAAAGGACTGGTGGTGGACCCGGCTCCTCGCCCAACGGAACGGAGTGAGCGCTGTCTGACATGGTGTTGTCGCTGCGAACTGAGGGTAATGACTGTGCCCTCAGAACACCAGAACAGTGTTAAGTGTATCCGACAAATTTCCTGTGATCGTTTACCCAGCGAGTGATACCCGCCCAAATGTCGGGACGGGAGCGCGTATGCAAAGCGCTGGGTATTGCGCCAGTGTATCGAAATCATACCCTCCGTGCGCGCCGACCCGCGTGGTTCATAACAAAAAGGCTAGGCCGTCCGCCTGTGCCTTTTCCGGTTATCCCCACGGCGGCACGAATTTAGTGTTCTCAGAATCGATCACGGGGGGCGGAATGTGGCCGCCGTGGTGTCTCATGTCTGTCCCCGCCGCCCGTCGCCAGCGCGGCGGGCCGGGTCGGCCGCGCGGCCGTGCCAGGCCGGCTCTGTGAGACTCGGAGGTGTTTGTCCGCGGCCCACCTGTGTGCGGAGCCGCGGCCCGGTCCGCTGTTTTCGGAAACATCCGGCTGGGTGCAATTTGTGGCCGCCGTTATGTCTCCTGTCTGTCCCCGCCGCCAGTCGCCAGCGCGGCGGGCCGAGCGGCCGTGCCAGGCCGGCTCTGTGAGACGCGGAGGTCCGCGGCCCACCTGTGTGTGAGGAGCCGCGGCCCGGCCCGCTGTTTTCGGAAACATCCGGCTGGTTGCCGGGGCGTATTGTCTACCGGGGCGTAGCCGGCAGTGAGCGCGGCGGCCGGCCCGGCCCGCCCGTGTTATGATAGTGCCCCGCGCCGCGCCTCGCCGGGCCACCTGTTCAAACAGAGCGCTGCGTCGCGCCTCACGTGTTTTCGCCATGTCTCTCTACGCGCCCTGTTTGTCTAGCCTCCCCTGTCTAACCCTTCTCGCGACCTTATTTCCTCGCTGTATTTAAGCCGCTGTCAACATGTCTTGTTCTCTGTTCTCACTAGACTCTCGCGCTGATCGGACGGCTCTGTGCTCTCCCAGCCTCCGCGCAGAGCGGTCGGCTCGTTCGTCGTGTGATTTCGCCTTCCGCAATATAGACTGTGAAAGAGTGCAGTGGTGTGACAAGTGGTGTCCGCCGAGAGCGGAAGAAGAAGTGCCTGATCACCGATACAGTAATACAGCGCAGGTTACCTACCCTTTCACCCCACCGTTCCTGGCTTGCTGAATTGTAAGTCTACTTGTCTGCATTTTCGACTTCTATCACGCCCACACCGGCACACCTGTCACCCCACCGTTCCTGGCTTGCTGCATTGTAAGTCTCCTTGTCGTCTGCATTTTCGACTTCTATCACGCCCACACCGGCACACCTGTCACCCCACCGTTCCTGGCTTGCTGCATTGTAAGTCTCCTTGTCTGCATTTTCGACTTCTATCACGCCCACACCGGTACACCTGTCACCCCACCGTTCCTGGCTTGCTGCATTGTAAGTCTCCTTGTCTGCATTTTCGACTTCTATCACGCCCACACCGACACACCAGTCACCCCACCGTTCCTGGCTTGCTGCATTGTAAGTCTCCTTGTCTGCATTTTCAACTTCTATCACGCCCACACCGACACACCTGTCACCCCACCGTTCCTGGCTTGCTGCATTGTAAGTCTCCTTGTCTGCATTTTCGACTTCTATCACGCCCACACCGGCACACCTGTCACCCCACCGTTCCTGGCTTGCTGCATTGTAAGTCTCCTTGTCTGCATTTTCAACTTCTATCACGCCCACACCGACACACCTGTCACCCCACCGTTCCTGGCTTGCTGCATTGTAAGTCTCCTTGTCTGCATTTTCGACTTCTATCACGCCCACACCGGCACACCTGTCACCCCACCGTTCCTGGCTTGCTGCATTGTAAGTCTCCTTGTCGTCTGCATTTTCGACTTCTATCACGCCCACACCGACACACTTGTCACCCCACCGCTCCAGGCTTGCTGCATTGTAAGTCCAAATGGACCATGGACTGGTAGCCATGATCAATTTAGAGCTACATAGGTACAGGCCACACCTGAGTGCTCGAGACACACGAGAAGTTGTTTCGGGCTCACGTAGACTTACCGCGTCTGCGACACCTAGGATTCAGCTCATCGTCAGATATATTTGAAAAGTAAAGAATATGTCTCCATCGAATACAAACAAATCTTTCTTGGATAACGTTTACGTAAACTGCATTTTACTTGTATACAGGGCCAACAGATGATAGTTGGTGTGTGCTGAAGGGTACATTATATGTATATATGTCTGCAGCTTAACACGCGCAGTGGCGGGGGGGGGGGGGCACTTTTGTGCCCCCATATGTTTTTCGTGAATAGTTCAAAAACAAAGCGGTGCAGTGCGGGGCGTTTTTAGCGTCATTAACGTCAACTCAATAGCGGATCGTTTGACATAAAGAAGAAGAATATCGGTAGGTAAATGTTTGAGTTATATGGATTTGAGATCCAAGATGGCAGTCAGAATCAAGGTAAGGCGAGGAGATATCTTCGAAACCAACAGTCGGATCGGGCTTATTAAAACACCATTCGGTAGCCAATGTCAATTTTCATCCCTGTGCACAATGTTGGACACATTGCTGGTGACCTGTGTCGTCACAGAGGTAAAATTCCCAAAATGGAGACATTTGGCCAGATTTGACCTTCGTGCCCTCGTTTGACCTTGACGATATTGATCTAGGGTCACGAAAATTCCAGCAAATGTAGATGATCATAGCACCTGTATAATCTGTAAGTTTTATTGTTAAGGCTCTCATATTTTTGGAGATATTTGGGGGGGGAGGCACTAAAGTGCCCCCCGCCTCCACTGTGCGTTAGTGGCATACCCCTCTCCACTGGGCGTGTTAAACCGCAGAGCTTTCCACAATTCACAAATTGTTATAATAGGATATGATAATATTGCGGTGACCTTGTCAGTTGGCAGGTCTTGTTACCAGGCGCCGGCCGAGCGCCTGGATGTTAGACTGTACCGCAGAGCCGGATTGCCCACGGCTACGAGACGGCACGAGCTGAGGAGGGTGCTGGCGTTCGGTCAGTCACGAGGCGACCGGGAGCGCGGAGCGGTGCGGGGCAGATGCTCCGGAGTTTGATCCTGTAGTGTGTAATGTGCAGCCTGTTGTATTATGTGCATGTTCCGTCGGATACTGCCTGAGTCAGATGTTTTGTTTTTAATATACCTGGCAAGACTCGTGTATATTAAATATAATTATATAAAAAATAAGACACCAAAAACCCAGTGCCGCTGCACTGAGTTTTACACGAGCCCTTTATTGAATATCTAAAACATCTGTGATGCGTTTTAACTCCAGGAGTCGATATTCACTTGGATAGTCATTAGATAGTCGATATTTTACATTTCGACTGCATAATATCGTGACACATAACTATACCGGCCACCTTAATCGACTGGGGATTTTAATACATCTTCTAACTAGGATCCGGTCTCAGCATGGATTTGGCTATGGCTAGCACTGTGGATTGCATTTCGGAGCTATTTAAGCCGGCAGTTGATCGCAGCAGCCCACTGGACCGACACGGCATTCATCCAGCGTCTAATGCATTCCGCAGATTTCCGTTTAATGCAAAACCTCCGGGAACGCATGGCCTCTGTCCCAACCAGTAATGAGATCACACCTGAATCTGGGGAAGCTTGAACTAGATTCGTCATTTTCAGCCTTCAGAATGAATTGACTGGGCCTTTTTACTTGCTAGTACCATCAGGCAAATTTGTAATGTATCAGTGTGTGAAGTGGCTGGGAAAAAAACTACCGAGTTATGCGGCACAACATTAATCAAGTGTCTACTTTGAGAGACATCTAGCGGCAGAAATAAGAACTATTGAGTTATGCGGCACAGTATGAATCAGGCGTCTCCTTTGAGAGACATCTAGCGGTAGGAAAAGGAACTGCCAAAATATGCGTCACAGCATTCACCAGTCTGGTCCACGGTGTCTGGTGATGCATCAGTCAGTATGGTGTAAGTAGTTACGCTGGTATTGCGTTTATGTATGCCATTTTTAATAATTCAGGTGCTTGAATTACTCTAAGGTCGATTGCGAGTTTTTGAGAGTTGAAACCAAGATACTGTTCTGTCGGTGATATATGAACATTTGACATGCTGGCTGTGTTGTTGTATGTATGCATGTATCTATGTATGCATGTATTTATTAGGGCGTTTCCACAGGTGGCTATTACGGCACAGTCAAAACACGAATCACAAACATGAACAACTCCAGCATGACACTAACACAAATGACACTACTTGCGAATGAAGTACATGACACTAATCCTCGACATGTTCAGCTCGGAAGGCGCTGCAGTAGCTGCGATCGCGAGACAGAGCCGGTTACATGTTGCGGCAGCCTATTCCAGGACGCAGCGGCTCTGTACGGGAAGAGCCGTCGCGCGGCCGCCAGCAGAAAACTGGGCAACTCGAGGACAGATGTGCCCGCGGCGGTGGCGCGCGTCCTGCGCCCCGAAACAGCGCTACGCGGGCGAAACATGCCACGCAGCGTTTTAGGGGCATCTGTCACATGCAGACCGCGGTACACGTTCAGTGCATCCCGACGCGCAATCACACTCCTTATACTAGGCCAGCCAAGCGCCCGGAGAGAGGGACTAACATGGTCGTAGCGGCGAAGGCCAGACACCAGTCGAGCTGCAAAATGGAGGACGCTTTGCAACCTGTCCAAGTAACAGTTGGCGGCACCACCCCAGACCGATGAGCAGTACTGGAGGTGGGGGAAGATATGGGTCTGAACTAGGATTTTTAAGATTTCTGGGGAGAGGTGGTGGCGAATTTTGTAGAGGGATATCAGGATGGAATTGGTCCGACGAACGATGTAGGATATGTGTAGCTCTCAGCTCAGGGTAGGGTCGACGATGGAATATCGGCAGTAGTCTTTGTTTCTGTATACATTTATGATGAGAATTATACAGAAAATACCAGACCCCGGATTTCCCCTTCGCAAATGATCATAGCATGCCTAAAATGAGTTTAACAAATCATCCAGGGCTACCTTTAACCCGCGCACAGCAAGGGGGGGGCTGATTTCCGCCCCTTCCCCTCCCCCTCAGGTTTTTCGCAGATAGCGAACAAACAGCGGCGCGCAGCGCCGCCGAATTTGGGCACACCGTTTAGGACAACAATTGCGCACACTGAAGACAAAAAATAAGCTCGGGTCATCTCAGGTCAGGTCACCAGACCAGGTCAAGTTGTCACGGCCCGCGCCGGTCCCTCGAGAACACACCGTCCCTGTGTAAAGCCTGTATTCAACTGCCACACGGCGCCACGCGACCCCGCACCACCGCGCCGGACCCCAGGTGACCTCTGACCGGCTGGTCAGAGGCGGACCCAGCCAGCAGACCGGGAGGGTCTGACATTACCCCCTCACACGTATCGCGACACACACACACACACACACTTACACCCACACAACCATGTTCTTGGTTACAGTTTTCTATCGCACACGGGTTTCAGAACTACAGGCCACGATCGCGCACGAGCTTCAGGGTTTTCACATGAGCTCATCTGACCTTGCCCCCTTGTTAACAAAGTCCACGTGTCTACGACCGTTCAGAGATACAACGGTGAATGGTCCTACCCACGGGTGATCCATTTTGGACCGCGCGCTAAAATTGCGGTACCACACTATCACCGGGCCTGATCGCCACCTCTCTAGCACCGTGCCGCGTATCATAATAATGTTTGTATGTTGTGGCGCTGCGCGCAGATTGCCGCTGGGCCTGTTGAAACACCGCAGAAAGGAGGCGAAGCTGCTCATGTATGAAGTCGTGTGAATATCGATTCTGAGGTGCCGCCGCCTGGCTGGCTATGGAGCAAAGAGGATACCTTAATACATAAATGAAAAATGGACAGAACCCTGTCGAGCTACAGATTTCATTGTTCAGTGAGAGCACGATTCCTGGAAGGCGCTGTTCCCAATCTGCACCACCTGAATCTGATAACGCGCGCGCAGCCGCTGTTTGATGTCTATGTGTTTCCGTTCTACTTTACCTATCGCTTCGTGATGGTAGCCTACGCTAGCTCGGGTCTGCACGCCGAAATATTCACAAAGTGTCATAACACGAACATTTTCCACAAGGTTGGATCTCGCATCACTTTCGATCGTTTCTGGCGGACCAAACGTCAACAAGTGACTAGAGAGTTTTTCAACTACGTGGTAGAACCTGAATCGAGTGGATAACACGACAGAAAACCCGAAAATTTATCAACACAAGTTAGAACCAACGATCGGCCGGACACCACACCCCGCGGCATGGTCACAATATCGATGACGAGCGTCTCATTCGGCCAATTTGCCTGCTGCGGCAGCAGAGGAGGACTGTGAACCCGGATATCTTTTCTCTGGCTGCACCGCTCGCAAGTGCGCACATAATCTTCACAGTCACGCTTGATGCCGGGGTACCAAGCGTGACGTCTCAGCAGCTCGTACATTCTCCCATAGCCGCCATGTGCGTGATGTGACGTGTCGTGTGCGTGATGTGACGCCGTGTCGTGTGCGTGATGTGCGTGATGTCACGCCATGTGCGTGATGTGACGTGTCTTGGTGAGCGTAAAATAGCTCATAACGCTTCGCTAAGGGCCATACAACCTGCTCATGCACTGGTGGGTGCTGGGAACTCGGGAAATAATTCCATCTTTCAAACTGAAGTTACCAACAGGCTCACGCTTCAGGCAAGGTGGAGCATAGCGTGGTCATTTACCGTGATTCAAACGATGGGCTATGTCTCGACAGTTTCTACCGTGGCGCTGGTACCACTTCAGGGCTGCCGGCTTGAGAGGTAATTGCACGAAACGGTCGGCCGCCATTCGGTTAACCTCCCGAGCCCCCTCCGTGACATCGCCACTGACCTGCCCACCATCTGAGCGGAAAGTCGAGCGCCGTGCCGGTTTCGCGTCATTGCGACCGGCGGTCTCTGGATCAACATGTGCGCCCCCATCCAGTGGGGCATCCCCACCGTCTCCATTTCCCGACTCAGGCTCATCCACATGGCAATTCCGCAGTCTCTCGCCGGAGGTGTCGCCGGCCCCGCCCGCCACCTGCTCCCGCTCAGACGCGGGAGGACAGGAGCTCCCAGGCCAGTCGTTCCGCGACAGGCCACCAGAGGCACTGGTATCCGCCGCCTGGGCCTGCGGCCGGCCACCCAGGGGTGGGGCTGGAGGCCCAGGGGTCTCATGGTCCACAGGACGCACCCCCCGCTCGCGCGCCGGGGGGTCACCCGACTCACACATGGGAGCTGTGGAAGTATGCTCCGCGGACGGGGTACTGTCAAGGTCATCGCATTTTTTTCTTCTTCTAGCCGCCACCCATTAATAGGTGACCAGGAGTGCCCCCACCCACGATCCCAACGACGCACGACACCTTTCATTAACACCAGAGAACAAAAGAGAAAATGTCGCGGCACTCCCAGCTAAGAAATGGAAACAAACATAAAAAAGCATATGAGGAGAGGTAGTTTGGGTGGAAGATCGCTTCTTCTCTAGACATTAAGCATGCATTGTGGAACCTACACTTGTCGAAGAAGTCAAGTGAAGTGTGTGCATTCCAGTGCTCGTCCACGCTGTCACTAGTGCAGAGAACATCGTCAGCGTACACTCTCACACCTGGCAGATTTCCCAAGACCTTTCGCATGGCTACATGAAGAAAATACGACGACTGGGAACATCCCATTGGCATCATCTATATTTGGAAACACAAATGTCTTCGAAACTAACAGCTAATTCAGATTGCGCATGTCCTGGGTGATTCTGATTATATTTAAATATTGTTGTGGTGATATAAAAGAAGGCGGAAAGTAGTCATTGCTCTCCATGTAGACGCGACAGCATATCGACATGCTGCATCTGGCTAGCTTTCCTGTACTCTGTGCTATAGCGGAACTGGCTAACAAATTCTCTCCACCTCACCAGCCTCGAGTTAATCTGATCCTTGTTGTTCAAAATTTGGAGAGCACTTCTACAATCACAAACCCTTTTAAACTCTACATCCGCTAGATATTTAAATATTGTTTTCCTTCTCAGGCCTTGAATAAAACTAAAAACCTCAAGTTCATATATGGTCCACTTTCTTTGCGCCTTACTATATCTACTGCCATCGAAGGCAATCACTCGCTCCACCCCATCCTGCACCTGAAACAAAATCTGGCCCGTGCCGGTAGTGCTGCTGTCTGTGTACAAAATGAATGGGCAGTCTCTGCGCGGGTAGCTGAGCACCCGCCTGCTCACCATCTCTGCCCTCAGGCTGGTGAAACATCTCTGCCCTCAGGCTGGTGAAACATCTCTGCCCTCAGGCTGGTGAAACATCTCTGCCCTCAGGCTGGTGAAACTGTTCTCCAGCTCGTCATCCCAGTAGAACTTCTCCTCGGAGTTAAACAACACTATACGCGGCTCGGCGATAGTACTAAACGAAGGTATATACTTCCTAAACCAAGACAAAAATCCAAACCATCTTTTGGCCTCCTTCACGGTCTTGGGGGGCGAGAGGTTTCTGACAACGTTGATTCGTTCGGGATCAATGGCGACGGCCTCAGGTGTGATGCGGTGGCCAAGATAAGTCAACTCTGTCTGAAACAGGCGACACTTCTCTGGAGCCACCTTGAAACCGGCGGCACGCAACCTCTCTAGCACCGTATGGAGGAGCTGGAAGTGCTCGTCCACGCTGTCACTAGTGCAGAGAATATCGTCAGCGTACACTCTCACACCTGGCAGATTTCCCAAGACCTTTCGCATGGCTACATGAAGAAAATACGACGACTGGGAACATCCCATTGGCATCCGAGCCGGATAATAAGTTTTACCCAAAGCATGGAATGCACACACTTCACTTGACTTCTTCGACAAGTGTAGGTTCCACAATGCATGCTTAATGTCTAGAGAAGAAGCGATCTTCCACCCAAGCGAGAAAATAAAATCATCTATATTTGGAAACACAAATGTCTTCGAAACTAACAGCTAATTCAGATTGCGCATGTCCTGGGTGATTCTGAATTAACCCGTGCCCTTCGCAACCAGAATAGTGGGCCCAGGTGACCTCTGACCGGCCGGTCAGAGGCGGACCCAGCCAGCGGACCGGGAGGGTCTGACACAAGTGACTCCACCTCCAAATACGTTTGCAGTTGTGCCAAAGCCAGAGTTTCTCACCGATCAGTTTGCAACTTACAGGGTGTCATGAGGGCATAAGTAGTTGCAATTCGCTTATCTCGGAATTTTGATATCGGTGACCTAAGGTCAGGTCAATTTCGTGACCTCCCCATAATACGTCAATGGGGAAATATTTAAATGCTTCCTATTTCAAGGATATGCATGATATTAGTCAAATTACTTCTAGATCATGCTATTATAGGATATTATTGATGATCCAAGTGTAAGTTTTGTTCAGTGACCCCTATGGGGTTATTTGAGGTCATCCAAGGTTACCATCACGTGTTTATCAATAACTCGCGACATAATAAAGATAGAGAAGTAAAACCGACAGCATTATGTTTGCCTCGTCGAGACACGTCTCCCTATATGCAACTTGACCTACTTGGGTCCAGAGTTCGCCATGGGCTGGGCCTGGGCTGGGCCTGGGCTGGGCCTGGGCTGGGCCTGGGCTGGGCCTGGGCTGGGCCTGGGCTGGGCCTGGGCTGGGCCTGGGCTGGGCCTGGGCTGGGCCTGGGCTGGGCCTGGGCTGGGCCTGGGCTGGGCCTGGGCTGGGCCTGGGCTGGGCCTGGGCTGGGCCTGGGCTGGGCCTGGGCTGGGCCTGGGCTGGGCCTGGGCTGGGCCTGGGCTGGGTCTGGGCCGGGCCTAAACTTTAAGGGAATCACTGGGGTCTGGATGGGCCTGTGCCTGACAATTTTAAAGTAATGCGCGCGTCGCACAAGCTCAGGTCAGAGGTCAAAAATATTTTAGCCAGCATTTCACTTACACAACAACACACTGTTGCTGTAGCTGTGGCTTTTGTTTGTTAGCAAAGTTGGTTCATTGTTTCACATCTATAGTATACAAGTAAATATGTTAGGATTATGATTGCAAATTTTTTGAAAATAATTATATACTTAATCTGAACGGGCCGGACCGAGCCTGGGCCTCAATATTATGAATTTGACTGGGCCTGGTCCGGGCCTGGGCTTGGTGTTCATGGGCCTGGGCCGGGCTGGGATGGGGGTTGTTGGGCCCGTGACGAACACCGCTTGGGTCTTGACCTCAGGTCAAGGTCACTTGACCAGAAGTCAAATTTTGATGTTAATCTAACACGGTCACCATGTATCTCATTCAAAGCGTTTTGACCAGGCAAACATAATGGCGCGAACAGTTTTTCGTTATCGTTTTTAGGTAAAAAGTTATCAGCAAAAAACAGTTTTGAAAAAAAAAACGTTTTTTTAACCTCTGGAGCCTCAAATATAGACCTGAAATCAAATTTGAGGACAATATGTCGATTGAAAATTTAAATGGCTGGCGATCGCCTTTTTCTGTTTGTTTCTAGCTAGCAAAGTTTCCAAGATATATGGGAATTTCGGGAGCGAAGTCCTAAAACAGGGAAAAGTTGGAAAATTTGACTTTTGATGACCTCTGGTGACCTCAATTTCGACCTGATCTAAAAAATACTGGACACTTTCGATAGAAATTGTATCAAGCTATCAAACGCCGCTTTCCGCTTGTAGCTACGTTGCGTAGTTTTCGAGATCTCATGGGGGTAGGGGCGAAAATCAACCCCCCTTGTAGTTCGTGTTCGGCGCAAACCCCCTGCAGTGCGCGGGTTAACCCTCGCCCTACGGGAGCTTTTTTCACCTTCGCCCTACGGGGGGGGGGGGGGGCTGACAGGCCCCCTGTTAACTTCCAAACCAAGCCACTTAGAGCCATGCGG
This sequence comes from Chirona hameri, assembly GCA_036785665.1. Classification (NCBI taxonomy): domain Eukaryota; kingdom Metazoa; phylum Arthropoda; class Thecostraca; order Balanomorpha; family Balanidae; genus Chirona; species Chirona hameri. The sequence goes on from JAXIVJ010016036.1 coordinate 20,477, forward strand.
TAAGAACCAGCATGCTGCCTGTCATGAGAGGAATCTAACAGTATGCAAGTTTTTGGTTTCAGGTCAACGGGTGGCCTTCCAGGTCAAGTGAATGACTTCGGATTTACCACGTCCAGAACAGCGATTTTGCTCTTCAGAAAACCTCAAAATTAGAAATTGATAAATGTAAATAAAAAGTCATGTTCCTAGACCAGTTTTGGCTCAGAAATACAGAAAATCGAATTATTTGTTCGTATCTTGTAAAAAAGTCAAAAAAAGTTATTTTTAAAAATGACGCCATCAGTTTCTTACACTTAGGGAGCCATCACTTAGTCAAAAATAAATATATTGCTTTGAAATTTGGTATGGATATTGTCCATACCTATTTCTCTTATATATATTCCGGTTTTTCTAACATCTTTGAAAATTTTGATTTTGTGTCGATTTTTTCCAAAAAATCAGTATTTTTTTTATTTTTGGAGTCAAAACCCCAAAATTCTGAAAATCCGAGACTGCCATGTTATTTTTTTTTGTTGTTGTATCTTTGGTGAAATGCGTTTGCAATTTGCTTTACAACTCTGTTTTCTACGATTTTTCAAATATTTCTCATTTTTTACCAACATGACGTCATCAAAACATAATTATCTCCCAAACTACTTAACTATTTCAATAAATATTTTACAGTATACGTATAATTGTTGTAAACTCAGCTAACGAAAATTTCAGCAAGATGCGCCGCACGTGTAAAAAGATATTCAGGAAAAATATCAGGGGGGCCTGTCATGCCCCCCCCCGTAGGGCGAGGGTTAATAGAAGAGTGGCGAACACGGGAAACAACCATTCACGCCACGACTCGCTGTCAAACTAACACCGTGCTTAACTTCTCAGGCGTTCAAATACTATTACATTAACCCTGACCTTTGTCCTACACTGTGTGAGCAACAATCTTTGAACAGATTGAACCCTGCTAGTTTCACTAATGATGCCACTTGGAACCAAAGCCCACCAAGTGCCGGATACGGCCATGGGTACAAATTAATTTCCTCCAGGAACTGGGAACGGATTTAATTTATATATTTCATTGGGTTCCGGGCGGAAACGGACTCAAATTAAATGAGAATATCATTTGTGATGCCGCTCATATTCTTAAGCTGCGTGTGACTAGTTGTAGCTAAATGTAAACGAATGAGTGAATGAAAAATACTCATCACAACCAAGTATTTCAAAACGCCTATTTTCTGTATCCGATGATGATGATGTAGTGATCCTTGGACCTGACACTGGGCATTGTGACGGATGTCAGTGTTTTTGGGGCTAGTGGACCTAGGCATGATATGACGGCCTGAAACATGTCGTGTGAATACTGCTTGGAAGTCGCACACTCATTGGCCATTGGAAGCCGTGACCATTGTTGGTGAATGTGATGAAGGTACTCAGTGCTGTGCCGGAAGTGCTGCAGCAGTGTAGTGGAGTATAAGACCGTGGATTGTCGCCGGCCTCCTCAGTGGAGTATAAGACCGTGGATTGTCGCCGGCCTCCTCAGTGGAGTATGATACCGTGGATTGTCGCCGGCTTCCTCAGTGGAGTATAAGACCGGGGATTGTCGCCGGCCTCCTCAGTGGAGTATAAGACAGTGGATTGTCGCCGGCCTCCTCAGTGGAGTATAAGACCGTGGATTGTCGCCGGCCTCCTCAGTGGAGTATAAGACCGTGGATTGTCGCCGGCCTCCTCAGTGGAGTATAAGACCGTGGATTGTCTCCGGCCTCCTTAGTGGAGTATAAGACCGTGGATTGTCGCCGGCCTCCTCAGTGGAGTATAAGACCGTGGAGTGGCGCCGGCTTCCTCAGTGGAGTATAAGACCGTGGATTGTCGCCGGCTTCCTCAGTGGAGTATAAGACCGTGAATTGTCGCCGGCTTCCTCAGTGGAGTATAAGACCGTGGATTGTCGCCGGCTTCCTCAGTGGAGTATAAGACCGTGGATTGTCGCCGGCTTCCTCAGTGGAGTATAAGACCGTGGATTGTCGCCGGCCTCCTCAGTGGAGTATAAGACCGTGGATTGTCGCCGGCTTCCTCAGTGGAGTATAAGACCGTGCAATGTCGCCGGCTTCCTCAGTGGAGTATAAGACCGTGGATTGCCGCCGGCCTCCTCAGTGGAGTATAAGACCGTGGATTGTCGCCGGCTTCCTCAGTGGAGTATAAGACCGTGGAGTGTCGCCGGCTTCCTCAGTGGAGTATAAGACCGTGGATTGTCGCCGGCCGCCTCACTGGAGTATAATACCGTGGATTGTCGCCGGCCTCCTCAGTAGAGTATAAGACCGTGGATTGTCGCCGGCCGCCTCAGTGGAGTATAAGACCGTGGATTGTCGCCGGCCTCCTTAGTGGAGTATAAGACCGTGGATTGTCGCCGGCCTCCTCAGAGTAGTTTAAGACCGTGGATTGTCGCCGGGTTCCTCAGTGGAGTATAAGACCGTGGATTGTCGCCAGCCTCCTCAGTGGAGTATAAGACCGTGGATTGTCGCCGGCCTCCTTAGTGGAGTATAAGACCGTGGATTGTCGCCGGCCTCCTCAGTGGAGTATAAGACCGTGGATTGTCGCCGGCCTCCTCAGAGGAGTATAAGACCGTGGATTGTCGCCGGCCGCCTCAGTGGAGTATAAGACCGTGGATTGTCGCCGGCCTTCTTAGTGGAGTATAAGACCGTGGATTGTCGCCGGGTTCCTCACTGGAGTATAAGACCGTGGATTGTCGCCAGCCTCCTCAGTGGAGTATAAGACCGTGGATTGTCGCCGGCCTCCTTAGTGGAGTATAAGACCGTGGAGTGTCGCCGGCCTCTTCAGTGGAGTATGAGACCGTGGATTGTCGCCGGCCTCCTCAGAGGAGTATAAGACCGTGGATTGTCGCCGGCCGCCTCAGTGGAGTATAAGACCGTGGATTGTCGCCGGCCTTCTTAGTGGAGTATAAGACCGTGGATTGTCGCCGGCTTCCTCAGTGGAGTATAAGACCGTGGACTGTCGCCGGCTTTCTCAGTGGAGTATAAGACCGTGGATTGTCGCCGGCCTCCTCAGTGGAGTATAAGACCGTGGATTGTCGCCGGCTTCCTCAGTGGAGTATAAGACCGTGAATTGTCGCCGGCTTCCTCAGTGGAGTATAAGACCATGGATTGTCGCCGGCTTCCTCAGTGGAGTATAAGACCGTGGATTGTCGCCGGCTTCCTCAGTGGAGTATAAGACCGTGGATTGTCGCCGGCCTCCTCAGTGGAGTATAAGACCGTGGATTGTCGCCGGCTTCCTCAGTGGAGTATAAGACCGTGGATTGTCGCCGGCCTCCTCAGTGGAGTATAAGACCGTGGATTGTCGCCGGCCTCCTCAGTGGAGTATAAGCACCGTGGATTGTCGCCGGCCTCCTCAGTGGAGTATAAGACCGTGGATTGTCGCCGGCCTCCTCAGTGGAGTATAAGACCGTGGATTGTCGCCGGCTTTCTCAGTGGAGTATAAGACCGTGGATTGTCGCCGGCCTCCTCGGTGGAGTATAAGACCGTGGATTGTCGCCGGCCTCCTCAGTGGAGTATAAGACTGTGGATTGTCGACGGCCTCCTCAGTGGAGTATAAGCACCGTGGATTGTCGCCGGCCTCCTCAGTGGAGTATAAGACCATGGATTGTCGCCGGCCTCCTCAGTGGAGTATAAGACCGTGGATTGTCGCCGGCCTCCTCAGTGGAGTATAAGACCGTGGATTGTCGCCGGCCTCCTCAGTGGAGTATAAGACCGTGGATTGTCGCCGGCTTCCTCAGTGGAGTATAAGACCGTGGATTGTCGCCGGCCTCCTCAGTGGAGTATAAGACCGTGGATTGTCGCCGGCTTCCTCAGTGGAGTATAAGACCGTGGGTTGTCGCCGGCCTCCTCAGTGGAGTAGAAGACCGTGGATTGTCGCCGGCCTCCTCAGTAGAGTATAAGACCGTGGATTGTCGCCGGCCTCCTCAGTGGAGTATAAGACCGTGGATTGTCGCCGGCCTCCTCAGTGGAGTATAATACCGTGGATTGTCGCCGGCCTCCTCAGTGAGTATAAGACCGTGGATTGTCGCCGGCCTCCTCAGTAGAGCATAAGACCGTGGATTGTTGCCGGCAGCCTCAGTGGAGTATAAGACCGTGGATTGTCGCCGGCCTCCTCAGTGGAGTATAAGACCGTGGATTGTCGCCGGCCTCCTCAGTGGAATATAAGACCGTGGATTGTCGCCGGCTTCCTCAGTGGAGTATAAGACCGTGGATTGTCGCCGGCCTCCTCAGTGGAGTATAAGACCGTGGATTGTCGCCGGCCTCCTCAGTGGAATATAAGACCGTGGATTGTCGCCGGCTTCCTCAGTGGAGTATAAGACCGTGGATTGTCGCCGGCTTCCTCAGTGGAGTATAAGACCGTGGTTTGTCGCCGGCCTCCTCAGTAGAGTATAAGACCGTGGATTGCCGTCGGCCTCCTCAGTGGAATATAAGACCGTGGATTCTCGCCGGCTTCCTCAGTGGAATATAAGACCGTGGATTGTCGCCGGCCTCCTCAGTGGAATATAAGACCGTGGATTGTCGCCGGCTTCCTTAGTGGAGTATAAGACCGTGGATTGTCGCCGGTAGCCTCAGTGGAGTATAAGACCGTGGATTGTCGCCGGCCTCCTCAGTAGAGTATACGACCGTGGAGTGGCGCCGGCCTCCTCAGTAGAGTATAAGACCGTGGATTGGCGCCGGCTTCCTCAGTGGAGTATAAGACCGTGGATTTTCGCCGGCCTCCTCAGTGGAGTATAAGACCGTGGATTGTCGCCGGCCTCCTCAGTGGAGTATAAGACCGTGGATTGTCGCCGGCTTCCTCAGTGGAGTATAAGACCGTGGAGTGGCGCCGGCTTCCTCAGTGGAGTATAAGACCGTGAATTGTCGCCGGCTTCCTCAGTGGAGTATAAGACCGTGGATTGTCGCCGGCTTCCTCAGTGGAGTATAAGACCGTGGAGTGGCGCCGGCTTCCTCAGTGGAGTATAAGACCGTTGATTGTCGCCGGCCTCCTCAGTGGAGTATAAGACCGTGGAGTGGCGCCGGCAGCCTCAGTGGAGTATAAGACCGTGGAGTGGCGCCGGATTCCTCAGTGGAGTATAAGACCGTGGATTGTCGCCAGCTTCCCCAGTGGAATATAAGACCGTGGATTGTCGCCGGCAGCCTCAGTGGAGTATAAGACCGTGGAGTGGCGCCGGCTTCCTCAGTGGAGTATAAGACCGTGGATTGCCGCCGGCCTCCTCAGTGGAGTATAAGACCGTGGATTGTCGCCGGCTTCCTCAGTGGAGTATAAGACCGTGGATTGTCGCCGGCTTCCTCAGTGGAGTATAAGACCGTGGAGTGGCGCCGGCCTCCTCAGTGGAGTATAAGACCGTGGATTGTCGCCGGTAGCCTCAGTGGAGTATAAGACCGTGGATTGTTGCCGGCCTCCTCAGTGGAGTATAAGACCGTGGATTGTCGCCGGCAGCCTCAGTGGAGTATAAGACCGTGGAGTGGTGCCGGCTTCCTCAGTGGAGTATAAGACCGTGGATTGTCGCCGGCTTCCTCAGTGGAGTATAAGACCGTGGAGTGGCGCCGGCTTCCTCAGTGGAGTATAATACCGTGGATTGTCGCCGGCTTCCTCAGTGGAGTATAAGACCGTGGAGTGGCGCCGGCTTCCTCAGTGGAGTATAAGACCGTGGAGTGGCGCCGGCCTACTCAGTGGAGTATAAGACCGTGGATTGTCGCCGGCCTCCTCAGTGGAGTATAAGACCGTGGATTGTCACCGGCCTCCTCAGTAGAGTATAAGACCGTGGATTGTCGCCGGCCTCCTCAGTGGAGTATAAGACCGTGGATTGTCACCGGCCTCCTCAGTAGAGTATAAGACCGTGGATTGTCGCCGGCCGCCTCAGTGGAGTATAAGACCGTGGATTGTCGCCGGCCTCCTCAGTGGAGTATAAGACCGTGGATTGTCGCCGGCAGCCTCAGTGGAGTATAAGACCGTGGATTGTCGCCGTCTTCCTCAGTGGAGTATAAGACCGTGGAGTGTCGCCGGCTTCCTCAGTGGAGTATAAGACCGTGGAGTGGCGCCGGCCTCCTCAGTGGAGTATAAGACCGTGGATTGTCGCCGGCCTCCTCAGTGGAGTATAAGACCGTGGATTGTCGCCGGCTTCCTCAGTGGAGTATAAGACCGTGGATTGTCGCCGGCCTCCTCAGTGGAGTATAAGACCGTGGATTGTCGCCGGCCTCCTCAGTAGAGTATAAGACCGTGGATTGTCGCCGGCTTCCTCAGTGGAGTATAGGACCGTGGATTGTCGCCGGTAGCCTCAGTGGAGTATAAGACCGTGGATTGTCGCCGGCCTCCTCAGTGGAGTATACGACCGTGGATTGTCGCCGGCTTCCTCAGTGGAGTATAAGACCGTGGATTGTCACCGGCCGCCTCAGTGGAGTATAATACCGTGGATTGTCGCCGGCTTCCTCAGTGGAGTATAAGACCGTGGATTGTCGCCGGCTTCCTCAGTGGAGTATAAGACTGTGGATTGTCGCCGGCCTCCTCAGTGGAGTATAAGACCGTGGATTGTCGCCGGCTTCCTCAGTGGAATATAGGACCGTGGATTGGCGCCGGCCTCCTTAGTGGAGTATAAGACCGTGGATTGTCGCCGGCTTCCTCAGTGGAATATAAGACCGTGGATTGGCGCCGGCCTCCTCAGTGGAGTATAAGACCGTGGATTGTCACCGGCTTCCTCAGTGGAGTATAAGACCGTGGATTGTCACCGGCTTCCTCAGTGGAGTATAAGACCGTGGATTGTCACCGGCTTCCTCAGTGGAGTATAAGACCGTGGATTGTCGCCGGATGCCCACTGCCGGTCAATTCCACTCCACCGCCCCCATGACACTGCCGCAGAAAAACCTTCAACCGACACTGAAACGACTGCAGCGCTCGTTCTCTCAAGCCAGTTGAGAGTCGGGCGGTGACGGCGGTGACGGCGGTGACTGGGACGGTTCACCACCCCGCTGGAGGCTTAAGCCCAGTTCTCACTGCGCGTCTGCCGAGCGGGCGACCAGCGGAACGGGAGCGGCGACGGTCAATTCCAGGGAAATCCGGGCAAAACAGCCCGGCGCGGGCCCGCTCCGTCCTCCCTCCGCTCGTATTCGGACGCGCGCGGTGAGAACTGGGTGAATAACGCGACTTCGCGGCGAACCGGCGTGGTCGCGTTCCGATCACGCTACGTTCCGCTGAAAGATGGATTCATTCTATATTTTGGGCCGAGCGTACAGTGTACAGCGTGCGTACTGCGTGAAAGGAGAGGGAGGCCAAGTGATTGAAGTAGATTTGCATCGATTTTGTTATTCGTTTCGATAGGCATATCTCATTCGATAGGCATATCTCATTCGATAGGCATATCTCATTCGATAGGCAATTTATCATAGTTTCACCAACAAACACCATTTTGGAACCAGTGGATTGCTTGTACTTAAGTACAAAGATGACCAAACTTTAAGTTCAAATATCTCCAAGAATTGATTAAGTTAGGGAACGTTCTTTATATCGTTGGACTCATCTCTAGCTCCTCTATCAATTCAAAAACGCAAGTCTCTATATTGTATAGTTAACAAATGTTTAGTAAAAAATGTGGGTATTTTGACATTTTGAATTTTGCCAAAAGTCAACCAAGGCCATTTGTCTGACGTAAAAAGGTCTCCGACGTAGAAAGGTCATATAATCCATTGCGTATGCGTAATGCCAACCACGGTATATAACCTAGGTACCGCGCCGTGATCGACGCGAAGTCGAGCGTATTCCGTTCGACTACGCGGCCGGCCGCCGTTCGTCCGCTATGATCACTGTGTTGCCAGATCCGAGCGGCCCCTAGCACTTTCCTCTTTTCTCGCCCGTTCTCCTCACGTTACGCTCACGCTCCGCTGGCGCCCGACTTCGGCAGTGAGAACCGGGCTTTACAGAGCGGACGAGTGACTGCGGCCTACTATCAGCCGGCGGTGTCCGATCATGTCCGTGTCCGGCGGTGTCCGGCGGTGTCCGGCGGTGTCCGGTCAGTCTGCCGCTGAGTGGTACCATGATCTCGTGACGGGAAGCCCTGTAGCAGAGATCCCCTGTCGTAAATTGGATGGCGCCAATCCTGAAATCGGCCGGATCTGGGAGCCTGGGAGCCGCTGCGAGCCCCCGATCGTGGATAGTGCCGGCCGGCGCAGTCATCGGATATAGACTGTGAAGAATGTGTCCGCCGCTGAGCCTCGCAGCAGGACGCGGCTGTGTCGTGCGATACTGCAGACGACCAACTGCTGAAGACTAGTTCTGACTAAATCTTCTGCTTGCATGTGACGTCGCAGCTCAGTCTGTATTAGTCACACCCGTGAGAAATAGCTGCCTCTTTCTGGTTTTATTCGTTCAGCAGAGTGACAAATTCAACTCATACATGTCATACATTTGTACCGTTGAAACCGTCTAACACATTCACCCGCGTCCCCGCAGCTGTGGCTGGACAAATGACATGAACAGCGATGTTTTGAAGCGCAACCATCTCCTCCGTGGAAATGGGGCGCGTCAGAACGGATTGTAAGTTCAGTATAGGACGAACTGTTCACTTGCTTACAACACAACGAACAGATGCAAATCTAACGGAAATCTAACGGAACACAAACACGTAGACTTGCAGGCTGATTACAAATTGTCAGCAGTGACCAGACTGGTTATTGATTCAACTTTTTTGGAACGATTCAATCATGATTCATTTTGGAATCTGAGCGATTTAACCACCGTTTGATTCACGAATACAATTTTGAGAATTGATTCTTTCCGATTCAAAGAATCAAAGCAAATATTTTAATCGATTCATGTTTGATTCAACCTTTACATATATGTGGAAACATACATATATATGATCATTAAAACATTGTTACAGCAATACTATTTCAGTATAAATGAATGTAGCCACTGGGACTGCATGTATTTGCACAATTTGTCAGCGCACTTGAATCGTTAAGAATCGTTAAATCTTTCGATTCAATCAGCTTTGATTTGATGCGGGTTTGATTCAATCACGATTCATGAATCAAAAGATCTGGTGGTGAATCAATTATTTTCCGATTTAAGGAAGTTTGACTGAACGATTCCAATCGATTCAATCAGTGTCGAATCAATAACCAGTCTGGTAGTGACTGTTAGCAGTTGTATGCATGCACATTGGAAATTTAATCACAAATGCACCAAGTGAACCTCTCACCTGAGTTCCATAAACAATGGCATGCCAGTGTTGCGTCGCCATTAGTTTTGTATGAGCGTAGTGGATGTAACAGCAACAGCGTTTACACTATATATATATATATATATATATATATATATATATATATATATATATATATATATATATATATATATATATATATATATATATATATATATATATATATATATATATATATATATATATATATATATATATATATATATATATATATATATATATATATATATATATATATATATATATATATATATATATATATATATATAT